>JAOTQR010140465.1:0-20665 GCA_025774065.1 Solanum ossicruentum | reverse complement strand
TGCAGGTGAGGTTAGTCAGTAAAACAGAGGAAACTCTGCCGAAATTTCGGTAGAATCCTAGGATAAGATTGGAAAGGAATTCGACCTATTAGGTGATTATGTGTCCCTATCGAACACCGGTCACGACCCCAGGGAGGGGTGTGACATAAGAGCAACCATAGTAAACTTTGAAAATCACAAAAATGTGATTTTCATTGTGCATCCGCGCCCCTGGAACAATGCGCCAAGGGCGCGCTACTGTGTACTTTTGTGCACTGTTTCTATCTTGGTCCAAGACTTTTGGGTCTTAGGCCTAAGTTTTCCCATACGTGAAATACTATTTATGCTTAGCCTTATTTCACCCTCATATCATTCAATACATTCCCAAATACTCTCTCAAACACTTAGACAAATATTTCGCTCAAAATTTCAAGTCTCAAAACTCATCCGGGTCTTAAGGTTCTCATTCAAGCTTCAAGTCTCCTTCTCCAATCTTCTTCAAGGATTCTCCGAAGTCAAGTTATGTGGGTTTCTTTCATAGGTTCCTTTCACCCATGATGCCTAAGCTTTCTTTTACCTAAACTTGCATGATTTAAAATTGATTTACTCATGGGTCTTACTTATTATGAATTTCACTGCACACTATGCTGGGATTTCATGAAATTATGATTGTTTTAGCATGTTTGGAGCTATGAATCTAAGATCTATTGTGAAATTTGATGAAGGATTTTGATGTATAATACTTGAGGGTATTACCAAGTATCTATTAATGGGTTTACATTGAATTTTCTAACATGATTCCACTCTTGAATTATATTGTTTTACACTAGCACTACACATCTGCCAAGTGTTTAATGAAATGTCTGACTAATGTACTTTGAGGAATTGAAGGTCCAATGCATATCTTATGAGTTGAATGATTTTATGATGATGAAAGGAACATATGTATATAATATTCTCCTGTATAGTATTGGAAAGTGAACATGTCTTACTCGAGAGGTTAAGAGCCCGAGTTACCATGTCGAGGGGTTTGTACTTTGATACTAATCAAGGAGTTGTGCCTTAATAACCGAGTTGAGGGGTTAGTACCTCAATCCCCAGGGGTGGTACGGTACAATTATCCACCAACCAATCAAGGGGTTCGTACCTTGGTAACTGGGTTGAGGGGTTAGTTCCTCAATCACCATAGGTGGTAGGGTTCGATGATCCACCAACCAACCAAAGGGAATTGTACCTTGGTAACCTACGGGTTTTACAATGATGGTCTCTTCTTACACCCTGTATTATATTCCATGTAAGTATGTTTTACATAAGCATTGATCATACATGTCGTGTTCTTATTATGCTATCTATTGCTTACTATTATGCATTTTGACTATGATGCATATCTCTTGTTGCATTGCTTCCTACATACTTAGCACATTCAAATTTACTAATAAATACTCTATGCCTACATGATGTTACTACGTAGGAACCGGTGTCCCACTTGATCATCCTCCTCCATGTGGCTAGTACGATCTCTCTCAAAGCTAGTTGGTGAGTCTTCACTTTGGGGACATTGACTTTAATCTTATGCTTTTTATAAAGACTCCACCTTCTTTTTTATTATGTACTTGATTATGAGGGTTAGTCTGGTTACTTGTCTTGGTCCTGCTAAGTTCTATGGTTAGAGGTGTTGTTGGATATGTTATATGTAATGCTATGAGCTTTAACTATCTCTTAACTCTTGATGTATATGATATGAAAGTTGTCACTTAGCGCCGTTTATCTCTATTTACTATCTCTTGTTGTATTTTATTACTTTCGCGACCAAGGATATGTAATGATATATTAAGAGGCTTGCTTGGGGTCCCTTCAGGTTCCCCATGCGCCATGTCCATCTAGGCCCTAGGCTTGGATCTTGACAATAGAGTCTTGAACACATACCTGTAATCAAAAGAAAATTAAGCATTTCATGTCTTCATTAAGTTCATATAGTAATCGTTTCTTATTTTCTATTCTATTCTATCCAAAGTGCATTATATTAATTTTGTTACAATTCATAATGTATCTTTTAACCTCTACTAAGATGACATAAAATTTCAGATTATTTAATCAATAAAAATCATAGTTTTAAAATTTTTTTGTGATTAAGACCAATTTATCTTGTAGTGAAGATTGAAAAAGAAGAATTTTAAATAACATAGTATCTTAGATAACTTTAACTAAAAAAAAAACTAAATCAAATAAAATGACACCAAAGAAATTTTTTAGAACGATTTAGAATTAATATTTTCTTTTTAATTTATGTAGTATTGTATAAAGCACTTGAATTTTATAATCCTTATATTATCGTGACACAGTTATTAGAAGAAAGTGCAAAAAAATATAGTTTAATTATCATTATGATAATTATCCTAAATTACTGTAAGATAACATTATAGAAAAAAAAATTTAAATTGAGAGAAAGAGGTTAAATCTCCACTTTAACTGAATCAATTTTGTTGAAAATATAATTTGATTCACGAAGGACGTTATTATGAAATAATTTGAATAACAAAAATTGATAAATTATACTTGAGTACTGATAATACATACTCTTGGTAATACATAATAAGATGAATATCATTGTGCATGCTTTTTTAAGAATTAAATAATTTGTTTTATATTTTGACCCTAAAAATAAAGGAAAAGAAGTAGATGTAGTTAAAAGATAACTTTCTTTTTCATTTTTGCTAATATGATAGAAGAAGGATTTTAAAATATAATATGTAATTAATAAAAAATATAAAAAGAAAAAGATTTATGATATCAACTTTTGAAAAATATTGATGGAACTTTATACATGTTGAAGTAACGAAATAGCAAAACAAAAAATTAATAATATAATATTCATAAAATATCAAATGAGTTTTTCATTTGCACATAAGGATTTTATTTTGTGGTTCTTTAAGATTAAGTAATTTACCTTTGATTTTTTTCATTTTGTGATCACGTCAATAGATATCTTTCTTCTTTTTCTTGGACTTTCTTCATTCTTTCTCTACAAATATATTCAAATTTTCTTCGGGTAGCCATCAAACATCCCACATATTTACCCAAAAATAAAGATGAAGATAAGCATAATGAAAAATAAGTCAACAAATAGCATTATACCATTGAAGGAGAAGAGATTCATTAATTTTTTAACTGAATGTATTTATGTATATATAGAGACGAAGGATAGAGCAGTTTCAGATAATTAACCACTTTTAAATTTTGTTTTTTTCCTTAAAAACTACTGTGTTGCTATTTATTTTCAATAACAGTACATGAAATTATTTTTAATAGCACTACGTGGGTTTATTTTAATAGCATATTACGTGGGAGTTGGTTATTAATTTGAAAAAGTCACCTTTTAAATAAATTTTACTTTTTAAAAAAAAAAAAAAAAGGGAGTTCATACCTTCATTTTGACAGTTCTTTTAAATGTAGTGGGCTTTTTTGCATTTTAATTTATAAGAGTTACAAGTATTTATTTTGATTTATTAAAAATGGCTGATGCACAAATTATTGTATTGATTTAGATAAATATTATTTTTTTAAAATACAAAAAGCAAATAACTAATTTGAATGTTAGTTGTTATACTATAATAGAGGATTTGAAAAAATATGTTGTTTGTTGCCTACATTTTCGTGGAAATAAAACTTGATACATAAAGGGAGGCATCAAATGTGTTTATTGAATTTTAAAATTTTAAAACTAAAAAATATGTGCAAATATTTTATAGCAATCACGACCAAATAACTGATTTGCAAATTAAATTCATTGTTATCCATTTTATTATTATGCAAAATTTAAAACTTAAATTTTAGTTAGCTAACTATTTATAAATGTCAAAGTAACAAAATGACATGTGGCTTAATGAGGATGCTGCATCCTCTCCTATTAATATAATATACATTAGAATGTTCAGGTCTAGGCTTACTTGCCTTGGTGGGGCAGGTGAGTGCCACCACACCTGGATTTTGGATTGTGATAATTTGGTATCAGCGCCTCAAGTTCATAGATTGTACATGTGTACAAGCCCAGTCAAGTAGAGTCTCAAAGATTAGTGTGAAGACGTTTGTAACTTATCCTTGAGAGGCTACGGAGGTTAGTAAATCCCCTCCTCTTCATTCAATTTCTATCGTGCATGGTGGTTGTTAGGTTTTTGAATTTTGCGCGATTGTATTCGTGTGCCCGTGCATGTATCTACCCTAGTAGGTGATCCTTAAGTGGCGGGAACTCATGCTTGGTGTTTCGTGCGGGAATGTGAGATGTTATTATGTGGCTTTGAGTTCGATCTAGCTCTAAAAAAGAGGTAATGGACATAATGGATTACTGTGTTGTTAGCCTTAGATTATCCTATATTTCAAAGAGATTTGGGTTTTGTTGGAGGTTTGATGAGATATATAAAAGGTTAGGTATCAGAAGGTGAAACTGATTGAGGACTTTATTAGCACCATATTCTTTCTGGTTACCCATATAGCATTGAGGGTGGTACTTTCCTGGTCCATTAGATGTTTGGGGAGATCCATAAAAGTGACATTATCTGGTTAAGGGAATGAGTATGTTATCAGCCAATAATCATGTGATTACCGTTGTTGAGTTTGTTAAATAAGGGTTGCTTAGTATGGGCCGAGGATGACATCGTGTTCATTGAAATCAGAACTTCTACTAAGTCTTCTTGGAGTGAGTATATAGCAAAAATGATTATAATACGGCTACTATAGCGGTATCTCTATCATTTGGCTAGGGTTATGGACTGTGTTGCTTTTGCTACCCATATACTTTGTGGAAGAAGGTATGTTGCTTGGTGAGATATGAAACTAATTTGATTATGTATGACAACTATTCAATAAGACAAAGTGCGAACTATTCAAGCACCAACTTCTCAGGGGATGTGATGCATTCTAGTGGTGAATCCAGTGGGTCTTTTGATGTGGTAATGGTAATATACAAGGATGGAGGTAGTGGTCTTTGAGCATGAACACAAGTTACTAAGGAATTATCAATTATTTCACTTACTCAGGAATAAAGTTTGGCATTGTCGTCACATTTGGGGAGAACTAATTGGTTATATCTATGGATGCTTGAGTTTTAATCACTTATAAGGAAAGTCATAATGGTGAATCTTAGAATGGGCATTAAAATGTGTAGAATTTAACTAAACACTTAATTTATAGGATCATTGAATTTGTTTCACTAGTCTAATAGTGTAATCAAATGTATATATACACGAACTACACCAAAAATCACAATCTAAAATCGTACCTTATTACAGAAGTCAATTTATTTTTGGTGAAGAAGTCTTCACAAGAATCTTTAGAAAACTCTAGAGGAATTGGAGAAGGAAGAAAGAGAAAAGAAGGAAGAAAAGTATCGTTCACTTCTTAGAAGAAAATATGCTTTGTTTCTCTTAAACAGAATTCCTTTATAAGCCTAAAGGGACACAACTTTTCAAAGAGTTGTGTCTCTTTTCTTTAATTAATAAATAAACATAAAAATATATATTATTTAGATATTAATATAGATATTGGTTTATACCCATATGGGTGATCCAATCCAAATTTCTTCATCTCCCACTCACACATAGTGGGTCAACTCTCATTCCTATTCTGTGACATTTATACGTACGACTAGACGTTGTGACCAGTGTATATCTCGAGAGCTTCGTTGTTATATATCTCCTTGCAATATACAACATCTCAATCAATGAAACGTAGAGTATATTATAGTATGCAGTACCCTAGATTATTTCATGTCTCTCATTATCTCTTTTCTTAATTTTGAGTTTATCATTATGTACTAGTCTCGCAAACAAACATAAAGGACGTCAATGAACACATCTGATGTGATAATATCTAATGATCTTCCTCATCTCATCAATCTCTCGATCTCAACATGATATGCTTTTTTAAAAATGTTCCGCCAGACTGAATCAACCATGATCTCTTGAGAACAAACTAAGATAGCAAACACCAAATTGAATCTCAAGAAACTTATTTAAGTCGTGAGGGTACAATATGAAAATTACTTATAATTTTTAGGGATTCACATAACAAGTAGATACTAAACTTGATTGCCCTTATGGGTCACTTTATGTATACATGGTATGAAACATATCACAGTACTAACTCCTTTCTCATGGAGCGTATGCCCTTTATTAATTAAATACTGTACAGATAACAAGATAGACAACTCATGTCTAACTTTGAGTTCACAAATCTACTCATTATTTATTCTTCAGGACTCATATCTGGTATTAGAAATAGACTAACTCACTTTAATCATACATGATTACAATACAAACTAACATACGGCATTTTGATTATAAACTTTCATCTCTCTATTATCATCACTTCTGACAATAATAGTTTATAATTGTTTCATCTCTACTTGTCACTTAGATAATATAGACGATTGCCTGTGCGAATAGGCCAATTTTTTTGTCTGTTTGATATACTTTTTATTCTTAGAAATTTTATGTACACTACATAAAAATAATATATGTATATGAACCAACAAGAATGAAACATAGGCACTAAATCAACATTAACTTCAATAATGTGAATTTAAATAAACATGCCTGGGAAAATAAAAATAAAAATACATCAGCATCTACGTAAATCCAATGACTACACATGTCTTTCATAAGCATCATACGCTATGGATTTCGTTAAGGGATCTGCAATCATTTGATGTGTAGATATAAATTTTATGTTCACTTCATTTTGTGCTGCCATGTCTCTTACAAAATTATACTTCATGTCAATATGCTTCATCTTCCCATGGTACTTTGGATCTTTCGTGTAGGTTATTGCAGACTAATTATCACAATTGATTGCGATAGGCTCAACCACATTGTTATACACCCAAGTGAACCAGAAAATGCTTAAACCAAATAGCTTTTTGCATAGCAGATGAAAGCGCAACAAACTCAACTTCTATAGTGGATAAGGATATGCATGATTGCTTCTTGCTACTCCATGATATAGCGTCATTATTAAGCAAGAATGCATACCAAGAGGTGGATTTTATCTCATCTAAATCTCTTCCCCAATCAACATCTGTGTAGCCTTTGAGTTGCAGATCTTTTCTTTGATAACATAAGGAATAGTCTATTATGCCTTTAAGATTTCTCGATATCTTTTTAACTATTTTCCAATATTGCGATCCTGGATCAGATTGATATCTGCTAACTAACCCAACAACATCATAAATATCAAGCCTAGTACACATCATAGCATATATCTGGCTTTTGACTGCATTAGCTAAGGAACTTTTCTCATTTGTTCCATTTTATATGGAGTCTTAGGACACATCATTCGATTCAAAGCTTCACTTTTAGAAATTAAAATGTTTAAGGGTTTACAATCTTGCATACTAAAATGTTCAAGAACTTTCTTAATGTAAGGTTCTTGTGAAAGAGATAATAATCTCTTTGAACAATCTCTTGAAATCTTAACTCTAAGAATATACATTGCTTCACCCATATCTTACATCTCAATAGTAGATAATAACCACTCTTTTATTTCTTTTATAATATCAGTGTCACTTACAACTATTAGTATGTCGTCTACATACAATGATAAGATCGTAAACTTATCTTTGAATCTTTTGATATACACACAATGGTCTTCATGAATCATAATAAATCTATATGATACGATTGCATCATGAAAACATAAGTACCATCATCTAGAAGATTGTTTAAGGCCATAAATCGACCTTTGAAGTCAACATACTTTATTTTCTTCGCCTTCTTTCACAAAACCTATAGGTTGTTCTATGTAGATTTTTTCTTCTAGTTCTCTATTGAGAAATGCAGTTTTTACATCCATTTGATGTAATTCAAGATCCAACACAGCCACCATAGACAAAATTATATTGAAGTAAAGTGTACAACAGGTGAAAAGTTTTTTCTTAATCAATTGCTTCCTGTTATGTGTACCCTTTAGCTACTAGATCATGTTCGCACTCCAATAGTAAAGCAGTTGCAGTCAATTATAAACCTAACAAGAGGTTAAGATCGAATCCACAGAGAATACGAGGCTTGACTAAGTTGATCCACTAACAATCATTTCAAGCATTGGTCACTACATTCTCTAAAATGGGGGAGGGGTTTTTGTGATTCAAAATGAAGAACAAAAATAAACACTATATGCAGAATCGAGACTACGTGACACTTCTTTTCTCACTTGTATAGGGGGAAGCACCAATGAAAGTGAACCTTTATTCTGCCTTTTCTCTTTGAACCGATTAGAAGGAAGGAAGTAGCTCCTCCTACTCCGTGAAAGTTGTTTCGTTTGTACCCCCTCTTCTCTTCCCCTCTTTTCAGCCCCTTCCACTATTTATGCAAGAAGACAATCAAATTGAGGGACAACTTGGGAATTGTGTTCCCCAGATTCGTTGACTCAATTACCCTAGACAATATAACTCTAACTAGGAATTCCTATGCAGGACGGTAACTTAGGTTCTTCCAACCCTCTTGTGAAGGTGGAGGTCGAAATTCACCATGGTGCTTGGTCGGCAACCATGGTGTGCCAACTAACCATTACCCATTGTCCCAGTCAACCTCCTCTGGGTCAAGTTTGGTTGATTAGACGATAATATATCAATTGAATCCTGTCATCTACTTTTCTTTTCCTATTTGTCACTACCTTGGAATCGTGATAATAGGCGGGGTTTAGTGTTGGCCACCATCAAATAATAATCAAAGCGAAGGGAAATAAATAATACATGTAAAAAAAAACTCCATCAAGAAATGCACAAAGTATATGTTTTTTCAAATCAACTACTCATGGTTCGCACAACCCCAAGTTGTGGGTGCTTAGTTACTCATGGCTAAGGCAAAATCAACAACAATAAAAATGAGAGACATAATTGATAGATTACCCAAAACAATGAAGAACAAAAAAAACACCTTTGAGTTGAAAACCACAAACTTGGATTAATGGAAGATGAGTACAATGTGATTTTCAATCCCCCCAAAATGGGTCTTCAAATAAAAAAATGAAATCTAAACTAAACCCTAGAAATATTCAAGAGAGAATATTCAAAGTGATGGAATTTGAAAAATATTCAAAGTCTATAGCTAAAACTCTAAAATTAACTATTTATACTATTTACAAAAGTACCCTAAAAATTAAATAGAAAATACCGGTGGCAACAATTACGCCTCACAAATACGACTCGTAGGGTGACCTACGAGTCGTAATCGAGATTTCACAGTCATCACTTGGCATTTTGGACTTGACTGCTATGACCCATTGCTACGAGTGGTTGCTTGGTCTATGACTTGTATGCTTTTCTCGTAGTCTAGACCTGCAGTTCTTGGTCTAAACTTTTGGCTCACTGTTCCTTGCTATGATCCCCACCTAGATGAGTCGTAATGAGACCTACGACTCGTAGAGTGACCTCATATGGCTAACTTTCACTTTGCAGATTGTTTATTTTGCCCATTGTTTCTTGCTACAAGGGCACCTTATGACTCGTAGCTTGGGCTACGACTAGTAAGGTGGCTCGTATGTCCTATACTTCAGCAAAATCTGCAATATTCTCCCAAAATTTTGTCAACCTATATTTTTTGTAAGAACAACACAAAAACACATAAAACAATAAAAAGTCACATTAAGAACTTGCAAAATCTCTTGTTTCAAGCATCAAATGTGTTGTATTTTAACAGCACATCAACACCCTCAACTTAGAACTATTGTTTGTGCTCAAGAGATGACTCAATCTAAGTAGACAATTAGAAACCCATAACAACTACTCTAGTGGCATACACATCATTTAGCTCCAATTCAGGTAGCCAACTCTCATTTTCAAAACCTAATTGCAAAGCTACCAAGCAAACCAAAACACAATGATGCATCTGACAATCCCACTATGACAAGTGAAGGAGTATCATCAATCCACAGTCATTGAACAAGTCATATGTCAATCATGCAATGCAAATGCCCTCATAGAAAAGAAGTTCTTGTGTCTCACTCAAAAAACAATCAAAGTTCAGGGACTATGCAAATGCATGATTACCAACACCATAGGCTTGCTCCTATGCTCAAACTCCAGACTATCGACTAGTTGAACTAGGATCACTTTAGGACTTCATAGGCTTGTAACATAGGATCATGGGGCTTTGGTATGGCATTTTAGGCAAGTAGTGACTAAAAGCTACCCTTGAACCACATTTTTCAACACTTTTACCTCCACAACTCAACCATTTTTATTATATTCTCCCTCATTCTTCCTTTTCAAGCTTTTTCGAGTGCTTTCATTTTCCTTTTTCAGTTGTGCCTTATTGTTGAACACATTTTGCTATTCTTTTCAATCCAAGGCACTTTTCTTTTTCTCTCACCCGACACATGATTCTTTTCTTCTTTCTTTCCTTCCAACTAACCACCTTATTTTCATTACTTTACCATAACAAAGGTCACCCTCAACTTAGGCTTTTAACCTGAGGTGAAGTGCACAATATCCATTGCCTAAACCAGGGCCACTTTTGTTAGTCACCCTCAATTTAGGCTTTTTGTCTCAATTTAAGGATAGACTAGGGACAATATCAAGGTGTTTCACAAAATAAAGCTAGGGTAGCTAGGTGTCAAGAAAGAAAAGGTGCATGTAAAGCTCAAACATTTGGATCAAAGGATTAACTATTACATTTGGTCTGTCATTTAGGCAAAAGTTGGCTAACTTAAAAGAACAATGGCCTAAGAATCTTTCCTAATCAACCACATCTTCAATATAATCTTAGAGTAATAAGGCAAGTTCTGAGTCAGTACACAATGCATGAATATGACAAAATAGGCTCACACACACAAGGCATTACCTACACAATCACATAGACTCATAGGTCATGCTTCAAGCATCAATTGCCTCCTCATTAATAGAACAAGCATTGCTAGATAATCATATACAAGATTGCAATGGCAACAAACAATCCCAAAATTTTGAGGGTACCCAATTTTCATAACATTCATAAAATCAATCAAGATTATACACATGCCAAAAGATAATAACCACTATATATCTACAAATTATCTAAACTACCTAAACATACTGGTTCACCAAAAATTAAACACATCCACAAGGAAAAAGAAATGCAGTAAGAAAACCTTGCGATCATAAATAGGGGAAGTTATGGACTCAAGGTTACTCAGACTTTACCCTAATCTGTAACTTCCCACACCCCACCAAAAGAAAATACTTTGTCCTCAAAGTGTGTGTGTATATATATACACAACAAAAACCAAAAATTTAAAACCAATCAACCAAAACATAATTAAAACCAACATTCAAAATAAAATATTCAAAAATATCCAAAAACCAACATAAAAATGGTGTCAAAAATTAGAACAAAATATCCATAAGTAGCAATAAGGACGGGGTTCAAAAGTATCAAACACATGGTGCTCAAGCACCGGCATCCATCTGATCCTGCGAGTCCTGGGATCCAATCTCCTCCTCGGTGGTGTGGGCTACAACTGTACCTAAGCTCCCGGCTCCCTGTACTATCTGATGCTCTCGGTCTTACCTCATAGCTGCCAAAACTAATGACTCCTGCAACATCGTATCAGCAATCTGCTCCTCTAGTGATGCAACTTTATCAACAGGCCTGGGTCACTTCTGGATCGTGGTTGCATCATCACTCTCGAGGGGCCACTTCCCGTGGGCATGCAGGTGGTCATCGAATAAGTCAAAGACATTATCACCCGTCGATGCCTCCTCTGGGGATGCTATCGGAGCCGCTAACATCTTCAACAGGTCGTCCTTGAACATGGCCAACTCATCCTTCACAACAACCATGTTAGTGGGTCATGCATCCTCGAGTCTCTTCTAGACCCTATCCTCAAAGATATTTACTCTGCATTCACTACTCTAACTCTTTGATCTACCATCTTACCAATGTATGCCTTGGCCCTCTCCTATAACTCCTAGACCATCGCACGAGTCCAAAGTTTGAGCTGGCTCATGAACCTGCTTAGCTGGAGCTCCGTCTTCGCCAACCTGCACACCAAAGCCTGAAAAGCAAAAGCAGATATAAAAGGATAGTCTGCGAAATCAACCTGAGTAGTGGGAGGTGTTGGTGCAGGTACATATGAGGATAGCATCACCTCTGTATCAACAGGTCGAGGTGGGTCTGATGTAATTAAAGTAGAACTGGTGGTGGTTAGAGTTGAATCCTGAGTCTACAACTCTAGAGGAAATGGATCTAGGATAGGAGGGGGGGCTGCTCACTGTAAGGACACCGGGTTTTCATCAGCCTTAATTAGGCTAGGATCCATAATACGCACGGCCTCTATATATGGGTTATGGTGAGGATCGACACGAACACCCTACTCACTTCACAAACGATGAATCATTATAGAGAATGGCAGTGAAGTGTTACTCCGCACAGCGGACTCATGCATCTGCTCCGCCATGACTCTGTCCCAATCAATCTCGTAGCCAGCTAGAATGCTGGCTAGTAATACAGCTTTCTCCAAGGTGATCATATTATCTATAAAAGTAAGCCTGATACACCAATGGATAATAGACCATCAAAATTTAGCCCAAAATGAGAGGTGGGATTTCATGATCTGATTAGCGTGGTTTGTGACCCACGTAGGCTCAAAGCCCCCCCTAACATATCTGGATGGCTATCCACCTAAGCAACTCGATTTTTACCGCCACATCCATCTTGTTCATAGCTTTCCTCATCTTCGTGATCCTGTCATCATATTCAGTGGTGGAATAAGGGACCCGTTAGTTTTACCCGAAACCCTCCTAATAGCCTCCTCTGAGATGTCCACTATTTGACCCCTTACTAATACCTCTCGCAACCTCGGCTTCTCTATAGGTTCCTTCCCTTTAGGAAGATCTCAGAGAATGATGGCGTAGTAGGTTGAGTAAAACTCCTGGACTAGATAAGGGGCATACTTACCCAACCGCTGTGATATCCACCTTAGCCCATGTCTGTCAATCTCAACACCTAAGCCTGGCACCCTTTCCAACCCGGAGTCATTCAGCCTCGACTCCTCATGGAACTTCCTGATAGGCGTTCCCTGTCCTTTCAGCTTTAATGCCTTATCATAAATAGCTTTCATCCTTGGGATGCCCCATTTTGGGTCGACCGAAGGCTGTGACTCTACTTCCTTCTGCTCAGCATGTGATGCCTCCTCTGATTCTATCTCAATGTAAGTAAGAGTCATCTGCAGCGAACTACTACCAGATCCATTACTATTGCCTTTATCCTCAGACTAGGATGGACTATCCACTTCTACTGGGGCATGTGTAGTGCAGGCTCAAGTCTGAGGCACATTTGCCTCGGGGTCAATTCGGACTCTGTGGCCTTTCACAAATCCCTCAGATTTCTCAGTCTCGGAGGATTCATCAACCAACTTCCTCTTGAAGGATTGGATAGCTTGTTTATGTTTTAGAGGCATTTTTCCTAGAAATCAACCCTATAACACGCAATGAGCACCTTAGTGCTTAACCAAAGAAGACTCACATAAGAGAATAAACAAAGCGTAACAAAACCAATAAAAGAAAACATAAACAAAATGCGCTGAACCAGTTGCAGGTCTGGAGGTACGAGGCACAGGTACGACTCGTAGGGTGACCTATGAGTCATACTGTAGCCTCGTAGTGCCAAGGTGCCTGAGAAAATTCTATTCCAGATTTTGGTATGAGGAACAGGTGTGACTCGTAGGGTGACCTACGAGTCATAGTCCGGGCTCAGATCACATTCTAGAAACATTTTGAAATCACTAGTCAGGTCCACGAGACCCCCACTACGATTCATAATAGGTGCTATGAGTCGTAGGTGGGTCTCGTATGGAAGTGTTAAGGAATCCTAGGTGACTGTTGCCTCCTGGGAGGGATCACTACAACTCGTAGGGTGACCTATGAGTTTTGGGGGGTCCTCATAGCAGAAAATAGAAGGCACCTATGGTGCCTTTAACCTTACCACAAAAACCAAACAATCATTTAAACTAACAATTAAACAGCATCGAAGAAAAATATTGTCTCAAACACACAAAGAAACCCATCTCATAATCATGACCATCCCGAGTTAACAATTATCTCACAATTAAGCAACAATCCCAATTACATTAAAGATATGCCCAAGAACAACTATTCTCCAAAGTCGCAATTAGTAGTACTAACACATACTAAAAGGAGTTTAAAGAAGTTCAAGATAAAGCCCCACAATACGTATCTCATGGATAGATCATTTTCAAAACATACCCACATCAATTAGGTTCCAATCTCGACATGAGTTCAAAAATTTCCAACCAAAGAGCATGTACTACACATATGATCAACATGTCGTTATCACACTTAACCAACAAAGGTAATTTCATCATTCAAAACCATACTAAGGATTGAAATCGACCACACCCTCATTTCTCATATTCACAAAGTCATTTTTTCATGGCTATAATCACTATGAACATTAAACACACATTCATCCAACAATACTCAAAGATCATAACATGAGTATGCCAAATCTAACCAAGAAAACTTACCGAATGAGCAAATGAAGGTCAAATAGTGTGATGCTTTAGCCGAGGTCTTTCCGAAATCCGGTGGGGTGTGACGTAATTGGGGTTGAAACAGTAAGAGTTTTAGTATGGGAGAAACATTTAGGGAAGCAACCATTTAAAAATAAGGGAAAAAAGGGGTCAAATGAATATTTGACCTTTAATATACTCAACTGGGTTGACTATTAAAATTCTGTAGATCGGGTCTATAAAACCCCGAATACGAGTTATAGGGCGTCTTATGACTCGTAGCTCCTAGTCTCGTAGCAGACCAATCACTTAGAAAAATTTAGAAGTCATACTTGGGCACTACAAACCCCACTTACGACTCATAAGATACCCTGAAAATCATAAGGTTGGCTCATAATATGTGTGCCAACTTTAATTCATCGTTGTTTCCTTCTACGAGGCATGACTACGAGTCGTAGTATGTACTATGGCTCGTAGGCCTGCTTGTAGAGGCTGCTCTACTGCAATTTTCTTCAAACCTTTAGCTCTTGATTTATACCTACAAACCCTCAAAATACACCAATTTCTAAAATAACACAACTGACTTAATGTTTTCACACTCAAAATAAACATCAATCCACCACCTAACAATTTAAACAACCAAAATGAACTTAAAACAAGCCTAAAACATAAAAGATACTTGGGTTACCTCTCAAGAAGCGCCTTGTTTAACATCGTGGCTTGACTTTGTCATCATCCATCATCAAAAATCTTCAATGGCCCAAATTTCACTCTTAAACTCATCCGAATGTTTCATTGATTGGCGGATGTCAAACACAACCTTTGCATCATTGAACCTAAACCGAAGTTGACTAGAATCCATATCCACCAAGGTTCTCCCAATGGCTAGAAATGGTCTACCCGGCACCTCAAAATCAACCTCACAATCTGAGATCACAAAATCAGTGGGAAAGATGAATTTATCAACCTTCTCAAGCACATCAAAGAGTATTCCTTTTGGCTTTTTGATAGTTCTATCCACCATGAGTAACAGCATTTTTGTTGGAGTAGGAGTGCCAAGACCAAACGTTTTGAACACGGCAAGAGGCATAAGATTGATACTTGCTCATAAGTCACACAATGCTCTTGCGAATTTCGCATTGCAAATGGTAAAAAGAATAGTGAATGCATCGGGATCCTCTCGCTTTTGGACAAGGTATTTGGTCATGATGGCACTACATTGTTGGAGCTCTTGCAGAAGCTCTTAACTCAATATATGCTTCTTTGTCACCAAATCCTTCATGTACTTGGCATACCTGGGCATCTTTTCCAAAGCTTATTGAAGGGGAATGTTAATGGACAATTGCTTTAGCATATACAGGAAGTGTTTGAATTTGCCATCCTCCTCCTTCTTCTTAAGTCTTTGAGGGAATGGTGGCGGAGGTTTTGGGATCACCCTAGGCTTTTCTTGCTCTCTCTTCTTCCCTTTGCATCCCATCACTCTCCAAACCCTTTTACTCATCCACAACTTGGTTATCAATACCCTTCCCATAAGTTTCATCCTCAACCACCGACATACGGGAATCGATGATACTTTTACCACTTCTAGTCATGACCGCCATGCAATGCCCTCATTCTTGGGATTTTGAACCATATTGCTTGGTGAAGTGTATGTTTGGCGTTGGTTCAATTGTGAAGAAACTTACCCAGTTATTGTTCCAATTGTTTCATAGCCACCGAGTGAGACTCTATCTTTTGGCTTATGCTTGAAATGTCCGATTTCATTCCTTTCAGGGTCTCATCTTGGTGGTCAGCTTTCTTCAACAACATGTCAAATATCTCTTCAATCCTAGAAGTACTTGATCCGACATCACGGTTGTGGGGAGGCATATAAGGACCATTTCTATAACCATCTATTCTATCTTATTCGGCATCGGGCACTCTCTCTATTTCATAATAACCACCTTGGTTGTCTCTATATGCACCATCACGGTTGTAGTTCTGACCTTGAATAGTGGAATCTTGTCTCTAATAGTCTGAATTGGACCCTTGGGGGTTGTTCCGGAAACCCACCAATTGGTTACTCACAAAGCAAGCATCTTCATCAAAGAATGGTTCATCCTACACAGGTGCCTTAGGAGGTTGGTGTGTCACTGCTGGAATACTTGCTTGATTTTGCTTTAAGATCAAACCCATGCTTATACAAAGTTGGGAAAGTTCTTGAATGATCTCCTCATTGACTTTAGCTTGCTCATTATTGGTGTTAACTGCACAAGAAGTCTCCATCACACCTCTCTCTTTGACCCCCATGCTCTATTAGTTTTAACCACTTGCTCCATCCTTTCAGTAATCAATGGAAAAAGTTAGTCAAGAAACATGTCTTCCATGATTGTGTCGGCACAAGCTTGATTATTCTCGTCAAGCGCCTGAAAGAAAATCTTAACAAAGGCATTATCAATAATCTTATGATCAGGGACCATTCACAAACACTTGGTGAACCTTTTCCATTTAGTACTATAGAGTCACCGGCTAATTGCTCAAAATTATTTATTTGATCTTTGAGCTTAAGCTTTTTTGACCTTGGGAAGTACCTTTCTAGAAAAACCCTCTGAAGCTCTGCCCAGCTTGTTATTGTACCTTGAGGAAGCTCAGACAACAAAACAACTACATTACCAGTTATTGACAATGGGAACACTCACAAACCAACTACATCCAAAGAGAGATTTTGTGTTCCCATGATACTCTTGTAGACAAAGATGACATTATAGAGATGACAATGGGGATCCTCTGAAGGTAACTGAATTATGCCAAAAAGTGCTCAAAAATGTGCCTCGAAAGTTTCCAGAATCATAATTTCCATATATCTCAAACTTCATGCGCGATATCGAAAATTCGACTTTATATTTTTATTCAATGGGTCAAATTTAGTGGGGGTGGGTCTAACCTTAATTTAAAAGCAACTGCAGCAAAATTTGAAAATCATAAAAATGCGATTTTCAATGGTGAAAATTCGACTTCATATTCTTGTTCAGGAGGTATAGGTATTTTGAGTTTGTGGTGATGTCCTTTGGGTTGACCAAAGCACCAGTTATCTTCATAGATCTTATGAATAGGGTCTTCAAAAGATTGAGGGAAGAGACATTGTATGCTAAGTATGAGAAATGTAAATTTTGGTTAAAGGAGGTTGCCTTCCTAGGTCATGTGGTGTCGGGGGATGGTATTAAGGTGGATCTTAAAAAGACAGATGTGATTAGAAATTGGCCTAGACCATTAACCCTGTCGAATATTAGGAGCTTCTTAGGCTTAGCAGGTTACTATCGGAGATTTGTGAATGGGTTCTCTTCTACCGATTCTCCCATGACCAAGTTGACTCAAAAGAAAGCCAAATTTGTGTGGTCCAATGTGTGAAAAGAGTTTTCAAACATTGAAAGATAAGCTTGTGTCTTCTCCTATATTGTCACTACCGGATGGGCTGGTAGGATTTGTTGTGTATTGTGATGCTTCAAGGGTTGGTTTGGGTTATGTTTTGATGCAAAATGATAAGGTGATAGCCTATGCTTCTAAACAACTCTAACTGCATGAAAAGAATTATCCTACCCCTGATCTTGAGTTAGCCATCATGGTCTTTGTCCTGAAAATTTAGCATCACTATTTGTATGGGGTGCATGTTGATGTGCTCACCGATCATAAGAGTCTCCAGTATGTTCCATCAAAAAGATCTCAACTTGAGACAAAGAAGGTGGTTAGGACTTCTTAAGAACTATGATATGAGTGTGCATTATCATCCCGATAAGGCTAATATGGTGGTGGATTCTTTGAGTAGAGTGCCTATGGGTAGCCTAGCTCATGTTAATGATGGTGACAAAAGGGTGGCTAGGGAGGTTTATCGGTTGGCTAGATTGGGAGTTAGGTTCGAAGAGGTTGATAATGGTGGTGTTGTTGTTGATGATAGTTCTAAACCTTCATTGGTTGAGGAGGTGAAATCTAAGCAAGATCTTGATCCCTCCTTGTTATAATTGAAGGCCTTGGTGAAAGGAGGCAAGGTGGAGGTTTTCTCCCGGAGGGAGATGGTGCCCTTAAATACCAAGGTAGGTTATGTGTGCCTTGTGTTGATGGCTTGAGAGAAAAGATACTTGATGAGTCTCATGTTTCTTCCTATTCTATTCACCTCAGTTCTACTGAGATGTATAGAGATTTGAGAGAGGTGTATTGGTGGGGAGGTATGAAGAGGGACTTGCCAAATTTGTATCCGATTGCCATAGTTACTAACAAGTCAAAGCCGAACACCAAAGCTCGGGTGGCCTAGCCCAAGACATGGAGATTCCTACTTGGAAATAGGAAGAGATTAATATGGATTTTGTAGTTAGGTTGCCCAAGACTAGAAAAGGTTTTGTTTCCATTTGGGTTGTGGTTGATGGGATGACAAAATCGGCTCACTTTCTACCGGTTAAGACTACAAATGGGGCTGGAGATTATGCTAGGCTGTACATTCATGACTTAGTGAGGTTGCACGGGGTTCCTTTGTCCATTATATCAGATCGTGGTGCTCAATTCACTTCACACTTTTGAAGGTCCTTCCAAAGAGATCTTAGAACCATGGTAAAGCTTAGTATGGCCTTTCACCCTCAAAAGGATGGGCAAGCCAAAAGAACTATCAAAAACACTAAAGGACATGCTTAGGGCTTATGTATTAGAGCTTAAGGGTAGTTGGGATGATCATCTTCTATTGATTGAGTTTTCATATAACAATAGTTATCATTCAAGCATTGGTATGGCTCCTTTTAAGGCTCTTTGTGGTAGACGTTGTAGATTACTGATTAGGTGGTTTAAGATTGGAGAGGTGGCTTTATTGGGTCCAGATCTGGTTTTGGATTGTATGGAGAAGGTAAAGATGACTAGAGAAAGGTTCATAACAGCCTAAAGTTACCAAAAGTCCTATGCCAATATGAGAAGGAGGGAGCTTGAGTTTAAGGTTGGTGATCAGGTCTATTTGAAGGTGTCACCCATAAAGGGTGTGGTTCCTTTTGGTAAGAAGGGTAAGTTAAGACCTATATATGTGGGTCATTATAGGGTGATGAGGAGGATTGATAAGGTGGCCTTCAAGTTGGATTTGCCTAGTGAAATGGAATTAGTTCATCCGGTCTTTCATGTGTCTATGTTGAGGAAGTATATGGGTGATCCTAATGCCATTATGCCTCTTGATGTTGTGGGGGTAGTTAAAGACAACATGACATATGAAGAGGTTCCAGTAGAGATCTTGGATAGACAAGTGAAGAGGTTGAGGAACAAGGATGTTGCTTCCGTTAAGGTTCTTTGGAGGAACTAAGAAGTCAAAAGTCATTTCGGGGCAAGCGGATCATTTATGATGAAAAGGATGAGCTTCAAGAGAATGATTCAGGGTGCTACTTGGGAGGCCAAAACAGATATGCAAAAGCGTTACCCCTATCCTTTCCATCCTACTCAAGCCTAAGGTACTAACTCTAAGTCTTCTATGTGATTTCATATTTCATGTTCTAGCCCCTATTTAATTTGCACTTATTCATGTTTATATTGACAAAGTTCATGGTGATTTTATACTTATATTGTGATTTTGAAAATGGTATTTTAAGTGTGTTGTTGCATTCTTGTAGAGGCTGACCTCTTCATGATTACTCTTCTCATATATGTTTGTTTAACATTTTGGGGACGAATGTTCCTCAGGGAAAGATATTTAAACGACCCCAAAAAGTGCCCGAAAATGTGCCTCAAAAGTGCCCGGAATCGTAATTTCCATATATCTCAAAATTCATGCACGATATTCAAAATTCTGGTATCATATTCTTGTTCAGGGGGTCAAATTAAATGGGTAATGGGTCTAAACCTAATTTAAGAGCAACCGTAGCAAAGTTTGAAAATCGCAGAACTTTGATTTCCAGTAGTGATCTGTGCCCCTGGAGCGACAGACCAATGGCGCGCCACAGTGTTATTTTTTCCCATTTTGTTGAGTTAGTCTAAGGCCTTTAGATTTTGGTCCTAAGTGTTCCCATGTGTGAAAACACCCTTATATCATTCAAGAAATTCCCGAATACTCTCTCAAACACTTAGACAATATTTCATCTCCATATTTCAAGTCCCAAAACTCATCTGAATCCCAAGGTTCTCATTCAAGCTTCAAGTCTCCATCTCCAATCTTCTTCAAGGATTCTCCAAAGTCAAGGTATGTGGGTTT
>JAOTQR010140454.1:0-58428 GCA_025774065.1 Solanum ossicruentum | reverse complement strand
TTATTATATGGTAATACTGAGTTAAAAAAAATCATGGGAACACAATACCCTAGTACTCTTCATACTGATTTAACCCTTGTCTTAGTTTAGGATTACTTCTCTTTCTTGTTACAACCCCCCCCCCCCCCGGGAAGATAAAGTGGTTAATCAACCTAAATTACATTGAATTCTTCTAACTCTACCATATTCCTTGTGGGATTTGACTCTAACCTTAGTTAGGTTATATATCTTAGGAATGAGTGTTTTAGCCTAAAAAAGGAGGTGTAGCTTGGGAGACATCAGATACCACTTCTATTGCTACTAGGACCTAGGGCCTAGCCATGACAAGGAGAATGTGACCCCCGAAGGCATCTCATCCAAGCTTTGTGCTCATGTCATAAGCATACATAAGGCAATATAAGCATAACATAAGAGAATAAACAAGCGGAACATATCATAATAGAAATGTCATAGTTTCCCCTGAGGAGATTTACATCAATCTATAGTGTCCAAACATATGCCTCTCCATCATGACATCGTGGCAGGGTGTACAACATCGCTTACTAGCTCACTCTCAAGACATACATCAAAGAATGTAATAAAGTCTAAATGGAAAAGCATTATAAAGGAGATTGTTCCTGAAGCATGGGAACACCAACAAATCTTCTAACTCAACTCCCAAGCTAGCCACAAAATGAAACATCGCCTCATCGTTCACCCTTCCATGTTAAGATCATATAGCCAAAGAAGTATGTGTTAGTACGTGCAATATACTAAGTATGTAGGTATGCCATGAATTGAAAAAACATCACAATATAATGTCAATACGCATAATTATAATAAGTAGGATAAGGACATAATATGCAAGAATAATGCAAATTTAAAATCCATGAGAAGAAGCATCATCAAAATTCTTTCATAATGCTAACATAAATATCTGAGAATAAGATCATGATCGACATATAATACCATGTGGTCTATTACATGGGATCTCAATGTTCCCTATAAATAAAGCAAAAGAGGAGTCTACTTTGCTAAGGGAGACTCGATCCTTACCCTATAAGTGTAACACCCCACATCTTACATGTATTAGTTTTATACATTTGAAACATGATATGGCTTTGTCACGAGCCAAAATAGGGACTAGGTGTGACATGGCGAATGGGGAGTACGAAAGGTCCCCAAACAAGCCTCATAACTTATCATTGCACATCATTGGTCACGGAAGCATTTAAATGACATAAAAGAGTGGAAATAGGGGCACTGGGACTAAGGGGAAAGCTTGCATAACATCATAATCAAGAGAAAAAAGAGTCAAGGCTCATATCATAGATACATAACATGTCCACAATACCTCTACTACATAGATAAGAGCACGGACCAAGACAATGCAACCGCGCTCATCCTCATAGTCAAAATAGTTATAAAGAAGAGTGTCTCAATACATAATAAGAGAAACATATACTATGGTCCCCGAAGTAGAGGACTCACCAACTAGCTTGACTAGCACCGAACTAGCCATGTGGAGGAGGAGGAGGATCAATTTGGGCTCCAATCACTACATGGTGATATCATGTAGGCAAGAGTATGCGTTAGTACATTTGAATGTACTAAGTATGTAGGATGCAATGCAACAAGAGATAGGCATCATAATTAAAATGCATAACAATAGGCAATAGACATCTTATAACAATATGACATGTATGATTAGTGCTTAAGTAAAAACATGATTAAGTAGCTCATGCTTATATAGGATATCATATGTCTAAAAGAGACCAAGCAAGATTTCAAAAGTACAAACCCCTTGGTACGTTGATGATGATTCCACCCCATCACCCTGGTGGTGAGGTACAAACACCTCACTAGGTTGATGAGTACAAACCCCCATCTAGGTTATCAAGGCACTCGCTCCTTGAATATCAAGGTACAAAACCCCCGATAAGGTTACCCGGGCTCTTGGTCCCCCGGATCAGGCATAGTCTAACAGAACACTTTATATAAAATATATCATATGCAAAAGATCTTTTCATAATCATATAGTCATTCATATTATATTCCATGCTTTGGACCTTCAATTAATCAAGAAACCATATAGCTCTCACGGTAACAAGTACATTTTGGTTGCGGTTGATTCCGTTTCCATCTGGGTGGAGGTCGTAGCTCTACCGAACAATGAGGGTCAGAGTGTTCTAGATTCGGTATGCCTTGGGCAATTATCAGTGATGGAGGTTCTCATTTTTGCAATAGACTATTCAAAGCTCTCCTTGAAAGATATGGTATGAAGCACCATGTGGAAACCCCGTATCATCCCCAAACTAGTGGGCAAGTGAAAGTATCAAATAGGGAAATAAAGAAAATTTTATCCAAAATGGTGAATGTGAATCATACTGATTGTTCAAGGATGTTGGATAATGCTTTATGGGCCTACCGGTCAGCCTTCAAAACTCCTATCGGAATGTCTCCATATCTACTGGTGTTTGGGATGGCCTGTCACTTGCTGGTTGAACTTGAACACAAGGCATTGTGGGCAATGAAGAAACTAAATCTAGATTGGCATGAAGCTGCAACCTCAAGGTTGAAGCAAGTGAATAAGCTTGATGAGTTTAGACTGCGAGCATATGAGAGCTCTGCTTTGTACAAACAACGAATGAAAGTTCAACATAATCGTAGAATTGAAGATTACCAGTATGCTCTAGGAGACATAGTGTTGCTTTACAACTCCAGGTTGAGGTGGTTTCCTAGAAAACTCAAATCCAAATGGATAGGGTCACTCAGAGTTGTGCGTGTTTTTAGTCATGTTTCTATTGAGTTAGAGAATAGGGATGGCCAAACATTCAAAGTCAATGGACAAAGAGTAAAAAGGTATATGGGTGGCATGGAAGAGATCAAACTAGTGGAAGATTGGGATCTTGACGAGGCATGAACATAAAAGATTCTTGTCGTACCGCGATAACAAATCAAGCGCTTCTTGGGAGGCAACTCAAGGTACGCCCCTTGCACCTTTTTTTATGTTTTTACTTTGAGGACAAAGTACCATGTTTTGGGGGGGGGGGGAGTGGTAGTAGAAGTTATGGATTAAGGTGAAGTCTACGTAGCCTCAAGTCCATAACTTCCCCTATTTTTGATCCCAAGGTTTTCTTGCCGTGTTTCTTTTTCCTTGTGGATGTCTTATTTTATGTTGAACTAACATATTTTAGGAAGTATAGAAAATTTGTAAATGCATAGTAATGTTATCTTTTGGCATATATATGATTCTTAACCGTTCTTTAAACTTTTGATAAAAATTAGGTACCCTCAAAATTTTTGAGGTTGTGATTATTTATACACTCATACATTTTTTATGTATCTGGTAATGTTTTTTCTAATATTGTGAAGGTAAGAGGAGACTGAAAGCATGACCTGTGAGTCTATACTTGATTGTGGATGCAATTATCATGTGTGCTGTGAGCTTATTTTGCTGCATTCATGTATCTTGTATGAACCCAGAACTTGCCTTGTTACTCTAAAGTTGGTTTGGTTATGTGGTGGATATAGAAGGGATCTTAGGCCTTTGTTCCTTGAATGGAACCACTTTTAGCCTAAATAACCCACCAGATGAGTGAGTGAATCCCTTGTTCCAAACTTTTGAGCTTATCATGTGCTCATTCTTTCTTGATACCTTACTAGCTTAACCTTGTTTGATTAAATGCCTTGATATTGGCCTTGGTCTATCCTTGAACATGTGAACCTTGATTGAGGCCAATGGCCTAAGCTGAGGGTCGATGCAGTTAGTGGCCCTGGTTTGTGGCATAGATATTATGTACTTCACCTGAGGCTAAAAACCTAAGTTAAGGGTGACCCTTATTGTGGAAAAACAATAATAATAAGGTTGTTAGTTGGGAAATCAATAAAGAAATGAAAAAACATGAATTGAGTGAAGGAAAAGAAAAGAATTTGCCTTGAGTAGAGGAAAAAGCAGCAAAATGAGTTTGAAATCAAGGATCAGCTGAGAAAGAGAAGCAAAGCACTCAAGGAAAGTTCAAAACAGGAGAATAAGGATGGATTGGTTTAAAAGGGGTGGATTATGAAAGCAAAAAGTGTTAGTAAACATGGTTCAAGGACAACTTTAGTCACTATTTGCCCAAAATACCTCACGAAAGCACCCTGAGCTAATGTTACAAGCCTATAATTTCTAAGGTGATGCACCTCCACTTTATCACCAAGCCAGAAGATGAGCAAAGAGCCAAGCCTATGGTGTAAGTCAGTATGCATTGAATATCAGTTGTGAGAGTGAGAATGCTTCCTCAATCACTAAATTCTAAAATGCTTTTGAGTGATTATGAGGGACTTCTTTCTAATAAGGGCATTTGCACTACTTGAGTAGCATATGACTATACCAGTCATTGTGGGCGGTTGATGCTCCTTAGCTTGTCATAGTTAGATTGCTAGGTATCTTATTACGCTCCTGTTTGCTAAATAATTTTATAATCCTATTTTGAAAATGGTAGTTGGGTACCTGAGTTAGAGAAGTTGATATATATGCCATTAGTGTAGTTGCTAAGTATTTCTCTTTGTCTGTGTAGATTGAGTTATCGCTTGAGGACAAGGAACAATTCTATGTTGAGGGTGTTGATATGTTGTCAAACCACAATACATTTGATGCCTGAAACAAGGGATTTTGTGAGTTCTTAAAGTGACTTTTTAGTGTTTTGATGTGTTGTTTTGTTACTCTTGTAGAAAAGTTAGGTTGGCATGATTTTGAAGAAAAGTTACAGATTTTGCTGAAGCATAGGCCATACGACCCCGCCTACGAGTCATCACTCACACTACGAGTCATAGGTTATGTCGTAGAAGGAATCAGAGACCAAAATAAAAAATCTTCGAAGTGAAGGTTACCTCTACGACCCCAGACTACGAGTCGTAAGACACACTATTACTCGTATAGGTAGACTCGTAGCAAGAATCAGAGGGCCAAAATAATGGACAAAAAATGGAAGACCAAGATTATAAGACAAACATATGAGTCGTAGCCCAAGCAACAACTCGTGCCTATGGGTCATACCAGCTTAGTCCAAGATGTCAAGATCCTGATACAAGACCTCGATTACGACTCGTAGGTCCTCCTAGGAGTCCTAATTGCTACACTTATCAGCTACCAGTTGTGTTTTCTATGTAAATTCTAGGGTTATTTGAAAACGCTATATACAATTTAAGCTTGGGTTTTTTTGAGAAGAGTTCAACTAGTGGACATTTTCACATTACATTTTGAAGCTTTTCTTAGCTTTTGAGTGTATATTATTGTTCTCTCAAGGAAAATCCATTTTGGGGATTGCAAACCTTGTTCTCATTGTTGATCAACCAAGCTTGTGGTTTTGCATCTTATGGTGCCTATCTCCTTCATAGTTATTGGTGAAACTCTAAACTATGTCTATTATATGCATTCTTATGTGTTTTGCTTTAGCCATGAGTTTCTAAGCACCCACAACTTGGGGTTGTGGGAACTGTAGGTAGTTGACTTGAAAACCTAGTTTTATTATTGTTTGATGGTGGCCAACACCAAACCCTGCCTAATATCACGATCCCAACCATGGTAGTGATGAATAGGAAAGGAGAAGTAGATGACACAATTCGGTAGATGTACTCCCATCTAATAAATCAAACCTAACCAAGGGGAGGTTGACTAGACTATTGGTAATGGTTAGTTGGCACGCCATGGTGGCCAACCAAGTATCATGGTGAAATTCGACCTTCACCTTCACAAGAGGGCTGGAAGAACCTAAGTTACCGTCCTACATGCGACTCACCAATTATATTATGTATCTAGATAATCAAGTCAATGAACCATGGGGAACACGATTCCCAAGTTGTCCCCAAAATTAAGTGTTTCCTTGCATTTTAATTAGTGTTCATTTTATGTTATTTTTGAATCACAAGCCTCCCCCCACCCCATATAGAGATTGTAGTTATAGATACTAGAAATGATTAGTAGTGAAATATTTGTAGTCAAGCCCTGTATTCCCTGTGGATTTGACCCTAACCACAATTAGGTTAATTACTGATACTGACCGCTGTCTTATTGTTGCGTGAACATCCTCAATAATAACCGAGTTAAGGGGTTGGTAACTTAATCATCAAGGGTGGTAGGGTGAGACTATCCACCAACCAATCAAGGGGTTTGAACCTTGATAATTGGGTTGAGCGGTTGGCACCTCAATCACCATGGATGGTAGGGTGTGACGATCCACCAACCATGTCGAGGGGTTTGTACCTTGACAAACAATTAAGGGGTTGGTACCTTAATCACCATGGGTGGTAGGGTGAGATGATTCACCAACTAATTGAGGGGTTGGTACGTCAATGGACAATGAATTCTATGATGATGATCTCTTCTTGCACATGTATTATTTTCTATATAAGCATAATTTTACTTCAACATCATTTGTACATGCCTTATTGTTATTATGTTATCAATTACCTATGTTTACTCATTTCAATTATATTGCCTATCTTTTGTTGCATTGCATCCTACATATTTAGTACATTCAAATGTACTAATACATAATCTATGTGACATGATATTACCATTTAGGAACCGAAGCTCCTTTTGATTCTTCTCCATGTGGCTAACTGGATTGTTCAAGTTATCTTTTGGTGAGTCCTCACGTCCGGAGACAATATCTATCTTCTTTCATGCTTATGTTTAGATTATATCTCATATGGTTGGATTACCTATTCCCATTATTATGACGGTGAGCTCAGTTTCTTTTCTTGGCTGCCACTAAGTTCTATGTTTAGAGGTGTTATTGGACAAGTTATGTAATGATGTTATAAGCTAGAATCTCTCTTGACTCCCTTAATGTTTTATGAAATAAAGGTTTTTCCTTAGTCCCTATGCCCTTATTTCCATTCTTTTTAATTGTGTTCAATTGCTTCCGCAACCAAGGATATGTAATGATATGTTATGAGGCTTGATTAGGGTTCCTTCGGATCCCCTATGCACCATGTAACATCTAGGCCCTAGTTTGGGTCGTGATAGGTGGTAACTCGTACTACCGATTAGGGGGTAGATACCTTAATAGCCTTGTCAGGGAGTGGTAAGCCCCTATTACCAATTGAGGGGTAGACACCTCAATTGGCTTCCAAGAGGGGTGGCATGCCTTGGATTCCAAGTACTAGTTTGCTTGGTCTATGATAATGCTCTCTTCTTACATATGTATTATGTTCTATATAAGCATGTTTTACTTCAAGCATTGATTATGCATGCCATGCTGCTAATATAGTGTCTCTTACTGATGAGTATGAATTTTTATTATGTTGCATTGAATCTTACATAATTAGTACATTCAAACATACTAATGCATACAATAATGATGTTACCATGTAGGAACTGCAGCCCCTCACGATCATCCTCCACGTGGCTTGTTTTTCATCTTCAAGACAAGCTATTGGTGAGTCCTCAAGTTCGAGGACACTACCGTTGCACTTTTACTTTGGTTATCTCTTTATGTTGAACTTTGATACTAAAAAGGTGAGTCCAAAAGGTTTTTTTGGCCCCTGCCCAATCTATATTAGAGATTTTATTGGACAAGTTATGTAATTATGCTTTGAGCTTTGCCTCTGTTGATGATTTATCCTATAAGACTTCCTTAGTCCCTTTATCCTTGTTTATACTCTCTTATTATTGTTTACTTTGCTTCCATTCCCAAGGATGTGTAAATGATATGCTAAGAGGCTTGTTCGGGGTCCCTTGGGGTTCTCGCTTGTCGTGTCACGTCTAGGCCCTAGGCTTGGGACAGGAAAAAACTTAGTATCAGAGGACTAGGTTGTTTATGGTTATGAATTGTGTCACAACTATGAATGGGAGGCTATGAGACGTTTTAGGAAATGTTTCACTTCTTCATGATCTATGTCATGCGACAGAGTTAAGTTCACTAAGGCTTATTTCTCATTCTTAGTCATTACATTTCATAACATGTCTCAAGTTATTCAGGGTGGTGAACAAGGTGTTGACCATCCCTCACTTGAGGGTCAACATCCTAATGGTGACATGTCAAGTATGAAGGTTCGTAATGCGCTATCGCTATTGGCCAAGGTGGTGACCATTTAACTCAATCAACAAGTGGGTGTTCCAGGGACTTGAAGGGAGAAGAGGAGGGAGAGTGAGTCTAAGAAGGCCGGGATTGTTGGTGTCTCATCCTCTACTAGACTACCGGTGCCTAAATACGGTAAGGGGAGGATCTCTTTTTCCACTTGTCAAGAGTGTGGCAAGAGACATCAAGGGGAGTGTTTGGTGGGAATTGAGGGTTGTTTAAAATATGGAGGTATTGGGCATAAGATGGGAGATTGCCCCATTGTCTCCTTGGGAGGGAGAAGAATTGCTCAACTTGAAGGTAGGCTTACATATGCCAAGCCCGGTGGCAAGGGTGAGATGACTCATCCTAGATGCCCAAAATGTGGGAGAAATCATAATGGCACATGTAGGAGGAACATGGGTGCATGCTTTTAGTGTAGAAAGAGGGGCCACAAGATTGTTGATTGTCCATGGGTAACAAAGAATCATGGGGATGACTGACGACCTTCTCAACTATACCCTTCTAGAGGTTGCTAGACTTGGTGTAGTACTTTATAGGTATGTTAAAGTCTTTGATTTTGTGAGTAGGCATTGATAGACCAGGTTCCACTCTTTCTTTTATTACTCCTATTGTTTTCAAAATTCTTCATGTAAAACTCGAATTATTGTGTGAGTCTTTTAAGGTGTCTAGTCCTATTGGTGCATCCGTTGTTGCTAGAAGGGTCTATAGAAATTTTCCCATTTTTATTTTGCATAAAATATTGCCTTGTGATTTTGTAGAGTTGGATATGGTGAATTTTGATGTCATTCTTAGGATTGATTGGTTGCATGCATATTAAGCCTCTATTGATTATAGAACCCGTAGGATCAAGTTACAATTCCCTAATGAACCTATTCTTGAGTGGGAGAGTCATGATGTGGGGGTCAAGGGTAGATTCATCTCTTGCGTTAAAGCCCAAAGGTTGATTTCTAAGGGGTGTCTTTATCATCTTGTGAGGGTTAGGATGTTGATCCCAAACTCCTTCCTATGGAGTCGGTTCTAAGGGTAAATGAGTTCCTTAATATCTTTCCTAATGAGCTTCTCGGTGTTCCTTATGAAAGGGAAATAGATTTTGGTGTAGTCCTCCTTCTCGATACTCAACCCATTTCTATTTCCTCCTTACCGTATGGCCCGAAGTTGAAAGAGCTGAAAGAACAATTGAGAAAATTATTGGAGAAGGGTTTTATAAGGCCTAGTCAATCACCTTGGGATGCACTAGTGTTGTTTGTGAAGAAGAAGGATAGTACTCTTAGAATGTGCATTGACTACCAGCAACTTAATAGGGTCAAATGAGCATCCTCTACCAAGGATTGATGATCTCTTTGACAAACTTCAAGGGGCTAGTCACTTCTCTAAAATTGAACTTCGGTCCGAGTATCACCAAGTGAAAGTGAGGGAGTGTGACATTCCCAAGATAACCTTCTGGACTAGACATGAGCACTATGAGTTTGTGGTTATGTCTTTCGGGTTGACTAGTGCACCAAGTATCATCATGGATCTTATGAATAGGGTCTTTAAACCCTACCTCGAATTGTTTACGGTGGCTTTTATTTATTATATTTTGATCTATTCCCATAGTAAGGAAGAGCATGTGGATCACTAGAGGGTGGTGTTACAAATCTTAAGGGAGGAGAAGTTGTACACCAAATATGAAAAATGTGATTTTTCGTTGAAAGAGATTACTTTTCTAGGTCAAGTGGTGTCGGGTGATGGTATTAAGGTGGATTCTAAAAAGATGGAGGTGATTAGAAATTGTCCTAGACCTTTGACTACTTTGATTATTCATTTTGATTATGTTTCCTATCTATTATTGCATTGCATCCTGCATACTTAGCATATTCAAACATAGTAACGCGTACTCCATGCCTACATGATGTTACCATGTAGGAACTGGAGCCCCTCAGGATCATCCTCCTCATGGCTAGTTGGTCAACTTGAAGATAAGTTGTTGATGAGTCCTCAATTTCGTGGACACCAGCTTTGCACTCTTATTTTTGTTATTTGTTTTTGTTAAAGTTTGATATTAAAAGGGTAAGCCCGGAAGGTTTTCTTGGCCCCCACCCAATCTATGTTAGAGGTGTTGTTGGGTAAGTTATGTAATTATTCTTTGAACTTTGACTCTTTTGATGATTTATGCTATAAAAGTCTCCCCTTAGTCCCTTTATCCTTGTTTATACTCTCTTATTGTTGTTTACTTTGCTTACGTGACCAAGGATGTGTAAATGATATGCTAAGAGGATTGTTTGGGGTCTCTTGGGGTTCCCATTAGCTATGTCACATCTGGGCCTAGGCTTGAGTCATGATAGTTGATTAAGTAGAATCAGGAATGAGTTGATGCAGTTGCTCATTAGCCTTCGTGACCACCTATGTATGAAAGATCCTTACTGTGGAAAAGATAGTTGCTTTATTGTTGATCAGACGGGGGGCTTTTCGACCGATGCCCAAGGGTCAAAATAGTACTATTAGTGCCATGGTCAAGGAAACCAAGGTAGGAACTGTAATAGGGATGACGCCTTCAGAGATAACAATCGTAGAGGTCACTATGAAAGATTCATAGGCCAGGATAGAGATGCTGATTAGGTTCACAAAGATGGTTACATGAATGGTCCTTATGTACCAGCATATAATCGTGATACAGATGCTGATAGTTCCAGAGTTTAGAAGATGTTTGATCGATTGATGAAGAAGGCTAACACGCAGGATAAGAGCTTGAGGGGGATGAAGCATGGCATCCCAACATTAATCAGAAGATTGAGTCTCACTTTGTTGCTATCAAACACCTGGAGAAATAGTTTGGTCAAATATCAACTCTGCTCAACCAGTGACAGAGAGTTATATTGTCTAGTAACACAGTTCAGAATCCAAATAATGAGGGGGAGTGTATGGCGGTGAATACTCATGGTCGTAAGCAGACCATTAATCCTCCTATGTCCACATCCTTGGTACGATGCAAACCCATCGTGCAGGCAATATTTGTACTGCACTGAGCCCTAGTATGCGGACAAACACTGTTTCTAAAAAATTATCAAAAGTTTTTTTTTGCTACGGGTCCTCTAAAATCTGGGTTATATCCATTTCCCACTCAATTGTGCCCGCTGATCGAAAATATGAAGTGGGATTTTTGATATCATGCACAAATTTTGAGATATATAGAAATTATGATTATGGGCATTTTGAAAGCACATTTTGGGGCATTTCAGTTCTAATGTTGGCCACTACTAGAAAACATGCAAAGTGAAGAGAATTAATTAATACATGCATGCACACTTTTCAAGAATTATGAATTATCCGATTTTACCTTGCTAGTTCTTCATGGTTCCTATAAACCTAATTATGGATTTAGCTACTCATAATCTGTGTATATGCAAGACTTATGAATTTGAATAACATTATAGAGAACTTACATAATTGAAATAAGAACAAGTGAATCCAAGCTCGAATGAGAATCACAGGTTGAAATTAAAAGATCAAATCAAAGTGTACACGTGTTTCTTAAGACTCTCTAATGTTTTTCTCTACTCGATCTCACTATTTTTATGCTAACTCTTTGAAATCTCTCAGAAAAATAACCTAAACACCTATTTATAGTGTTTACAATGCAAGTCCTAACAAAATAAGATAATTGAATTGGCACACAACACAAGATACTTTACGGGTCATATTGTGATTTATGGCTTGTATTCGGGCTTTTATAATTCATTGTTGCAAATCTTGACTAGTCTTTTACGATGCCTCTCTATGGCCGTAAAAGGTTCTATGGCCCGAAGTGGGTTTTGTTTGATGAAACTTCAAAAAGTCCTTCATCTCTGATCCTCAGGTTATGAGACTTGATCTATGACTCATAAAATGGTTTACGAGCCATCTGCATGTTTTTAAACAAACATAAGAAATCAATCCCTCACTAGAATTGTACATGACACCTCCTTCACAGTCCATAAAATGCTCTACGACCCATAATGGGTCCTGTACATTCTCAAAATTAGCAACTTCAGCATATTCTCCCCAAAATCAATGCCAACCTTGAAATCCTGCAAATCAAACACAAAAACAAATAAAACCCACTAACATCGCTTTAAGAACACACAAATTTCCAAGTTTGAAGCATCAAAAGTGTTGAATTTTTACAATACATCAACACTCTCAACTTAAAATTATTGCTTGTCCTCAAGAGACAGGCTCAATATATATAAGTAGTATAGTAACATACAGACCTCATCCTAATGGCATACATCATATCAAATTTAAGCATAGATACCCAAACCTACCTTTCAAACCACAATCAGAAAGCTATCTAGCAAACCAATACAGACTAATGCATGTGATAATACAACTATGACAAGTGAGGTACTATCAATAAGCCACAAGCAGTAAATATGTCTAATGTTAATAATGAAATGTAAGTGCTCTCACAGAAAGAAGTCCCATATCTCACTCTCAATGATGTTTTCATGTGTAATCTTAGTACTCCGCAAAATCACACCCTCACAAAATATACTCATGTATCTTGCCCAATACTATAGGATTGCCCCTATACTCATGACTACGACCTTTGACTACTTAGACTAGGATCTCTTTAGGTCTTTGCAAGCTTGTACATAGGCTCAGTGGGCATTGGTATGATATTTTAGGAACATTGTGACAAAAGCTCCTCCTTGACACTGCATTTTTCTACACTTTTTCCCAACCAACACTATTACTTTTCATCCTTTCTCCCTTTTCTCCTATTTCAAACTTTTTTGGGTGTTTACTTTTCATTTTTCTGCTTTTTGCCTTGTTTTTACACTTCATTTCTCTTTTTAGCTCATGACTGAGGCATCATTTATTTTCCTTGCACCAGTACATGATTTTTATCATTTTTTATGTATAACTTTCATTTTGTGTTTTACCCTTGCACTAGCCACTCTCAACTTAGGCTTTTGGCATGAGTTGAGGTGTACATTACCCATCCTTAGAAATAGAGCCACTTTTGGTAGCCACCCTCAACTTAGGCTTTTCGTCTCAGCCAAGGTTTACAATATTCAAGAAAGGACTAGGGTTATTTTTAGGATTTTACAACTAACAAGGCTAGGTCATTTAGGATTATACAATGAATAGGTACATGTCAGGCTCAACATTAGAATCAAGGGATGTTTTGCAAATTTGGTTGGTCATTTAGGCTAAGTGGACTTTTAAGAAAAATGGCCTAAGATCCTTTCCTAATCCAATTAATCTACAGTCTAACATAGAGTAACAGGGCAAGTTCTGAATTGACACACAACCTATGAATTTACCAAATAAAGCTCACACTCACGTGGTACTGATTACATTATCAACGAAAGACTCTTAGATCATGCTTTTTATCTCAATTTATCCTTATTTATCATAACAACCTAGGTCAGCACACTTAAACATGCATGGTTGCTATCTAGGCTAAGTAATCACAATTTGGTGGGTGTCCTTTTTCACAAAAAGACATACATATGCCACATATCTCAGTAATATATGCTACAAATACTAATTAAACATCCTAAACATGCTGGTTCCACAGAAAATAAATATTTATAGGAAAATAAACATAGTTAAGAAAACTCTTAGTATTCAAAAATTAAGGCAGCTATGGACCCAAGCTACTTAGATTCGCTGAGGCCCATAACTACCCATACCCCAATGAAAAAGAGGTTCATTATCCTCAATGCACACAATCAAAGCAAAATAAAGTACTAGGGTCAAAAAACATGCCTAGGCACCTAAGCGCTAGTGTATGGATGAGCCTGAGCACCCTCAACTTTCATAGTGGCCTCTCAGTAGTAGCACCATGTTTAGAGGGACCAACACCCCTCCCTTTCTCGAGGTCTTGAGCCTGTCGTCTCTCTTATTTCTGTCTTAAAACCCTTAAGAAAAGCTCGAGCTCATCTAGCTCAATAAGCCCTACACATAATCGTATGACAACTGGATCATCATTTGGATAGGGATTCTTGCTATGGGAAGGCTGTGTGTGATGCTCAAGACCGAATAGGTCCACCACCAGCACCAAGATTGTGGTATCTGGTAGTGGCACCGGTGCTGCCAACACTACCATCATGTCAGCCCAGATTTGCTGGATCTCTGTCTGTATGGCCATAACATCTGTTGGCTGGGCCGTGCTTAAGCTCTGCTACACCCTCATCTCAAGGGCATCAATGTAGGAATCCATGGCAAAAAGACAATCCGAAATAGTAGCGATCGTGTGTTCCTGCGTCCGGCCCTTTGACTCTGAAATTGCCTGGCAGACCCATGGCTTGATTTACCGAAGTAGCTGAGTCTATTGCAACTCAGCATATGAAAATCTCTGTGCCATGCCATAGATAGATACCACAAACATGTAAACCATCCCTACGAGTGTTGTCTGTAATGAAGTGGCCCATGGTATAGGAGTAGTAGAAGCGGGCCCCCTCTCCTCATTTGCCTTGATCTATGGGGGCCTCTCCTTTGTATCAGCAGCAGTGATGGTAGTGGGTGGAACCTCTGGCGGTGGCACAGAGGTGAAAATCTCTGACATGGGAGTAGGTTGGTGCGGTGCTTGCTAGAGTGCTATCGAGTTTTGTTTAGCCTTAATCAAGTTAGCATTCAAAGTATGCTAGACCTTGATCAGCAAGTCCAGTTGGTACATCATCTCGACCCCCAACTCTAGACAGAGTCTATAGATCAAGCATGGAAATAGGATAGAGGAGAACCTCTTCAGGGCCGCCTTGTGGATTTGTTTAGTGATGAGGCTAGCCCAATCTATCTTATAGCCAGCCAAGATGCTGACAACTAGCACTGCACACTCTGACGTTAATGTATTATCTACAAGTGTTTGTCAGATATACGATCTAACAACTGCCCACCAAAATTTGGTAAGGAAATTGAGAGAAGCCTTGATAATAGGCTTTGATTGAGTGGCTACCCATTCAAGCTCTGAACCTTGCTTAGCAATCAAACTTGCCACCCATCTCATCAAACTGGCTCCACGGTCTGTATCTCTCATCAGGGTCAAGTCCCTGGTCTTCCCTACTCTGTGATCAAACTTACAGTGGATTTGAAGGTAAGTAACTCGGTCCCAAATAACATGCGTCGGATGGTGGTCTCTAAGATATCCACCTGTCAGCCCCTCACACTAGTTTGCATCAGTTTGGGCTGAGCAAGGGGCTTCTTCCCTTTGGGAAGAGTGCTCTAAATGGTGGCTTCATAAGATGCGTAGAACTCCCTCAACATTGTCAGGGAGTACCTCCTAAGTTATTTAGTCAGCCACTAGAGCCCTATCTGATCATAGGTCCAGGAGACCGGGGACATTGTCTAGTCTGGATGAGATAACGTAGGGCTCCTCAAAAATGGAGTAGGCTGGCTTACTACACTCTGTAATTTGCACATCTTTTGTATAGATGTTCCGCATACCCGTGATACACCACCAACTAGTAAGAGCGTCTGGTGGAGATGGTGATGCCCGTGGTATGGCAGAGGACTCTATCTCAAACTTATCATCAGAGCTTAACTCTGAGCTTGCCTCCATTATGGATGGAGTTATCTGAATCAAGGTTCTCTTATCGTGGTCTCCCTCTTCAAATTGGGGAGTACGGAGGACAAGAGCCTGGGTCTGCCCAGCTCTGGCGGCAACCCATGTCTATGGTTTGTTAGCCTCTAGGTCAGGTTGGACATTGAGCTCCTCTAGTGATCCACTCAGTATGGGGGTCTGCTCATCCCCCGATGGATCATCTTAGAGCCTCCTCTGCATGGTATTGATTTCTTGACGTCTTTCTTTTAGGACCGTAGTACATGAAACATAGTCATTTATGCAGATTGGTTAGCCTGAATAGATCAGAAAATGAAATGCAAAAGCATATCAGACTTAGTTGTAGAAAGGTCTACGAAAGCACCTCTATGGGCCTTATTTGAAATTATGAGCCATAGAAAGCTTTCATAAAATAATGTTCACAAACTTTTTTTTTACTAAAAAGGAATCTAAGAGACTAGGTACAACTCGTAGAAGGTAGACTGAGTCAAGATTATTCTAGTTTCTGAATTAGTTTTAGGCAGAGATCCACGAGACTTCCTATGAGTCCTAATTTTGCCCAAGTTACACCTCTTTTTTGAGGATAAAATGGCCATTGTCAAGAAATAGAACCTAACCAAGGTTAGGGTCAAACCCAAGGGAATACAGTAGATTTAGAAGAATTCAATTATGCAATTTGGGTTATTAACCATCTTATCTCCTGAAAGGGGGAAGGTTTGATAATAAAAAGTAAAAACTAATCCAAACTAAGTGTTTAAGCCAATATGTGATTTGGTCCTTCTCCGCGATGTGACATTACTAACCGTTACCTATTGTCCCATTACAACCTCCCCTTGGCCTAGTTCGATTGATTAGACAAAAGCACATCAATCGAATCTTATTGATTAATCTCTTTTCCTATTCATTACTACCTTGGTCCAGTCAGTAACACTAGTTGGGTTCTAATGTTGGCCAACACTAGAAAACATGCAAAATGAAAAGAATTAATTAACACATGCATGCACACTTTCCAAGAATTATGAATTATTCGATTTTACTTTGTTAGTTCTTCATGGTTCCCACAACCCTAGCTGTGAATTTAGCTACTCATGATTTGTGTAGATGCAAGACTTATGAATTTGAATAACATAATAGAGCATTTAGTGAAATGAATCCAAAAACGTGCCCAACAATGTGCCACAGAATGCCCGGAATTTTAATTTCCATATATCTCAGAATCCATACATTATTAAAAAAATCTGACTTCATTTTGTGATCAGGGGGTCAAAATTAGGAGAAAAAGGGTCAAATCCCTATTTAAGAGTGAAATATTAGCAATTATGATTTTTAATAATATCAATTTCCAGAGGCGATCCGCGACAGCTTTGCGACATGCCTCTGTCACAGAGCAGTGTTAATTTTGCTCAGTTTTGTTGTCTCGGTCCAAGACTTTTATGTCTTGGGCCTAAGTGTTTCCTAACATGTTTTTACCTATACTTAGCCTTATTTCATCCTCATATCATACTAAACATTTCCCAAGACTCACCAAAACACTTAGCCATATTTTCACTCCAAATTCAAGCCTCAAAACCCTTATCTAGAACTAAGGTTTTCCTTCAAGCTTCAAGCCTCCATTTTCAATCTTTACGAAGAACTTCTCCAAAGCTAAGGTATATGGTGTTGAACCATTGGATTATTTCACCCATGATTCCTAAGCCTCTTTTTTACTAATATTGCATGATTTAAAGTTGACTTTATATGTGCGTCTTGTATATTAGGAAATTTAATGCACAGTGATTTGAATTCATGAATGTATGGTTGTTTTTAGCATGTGGTGTTGAACCATTGGATCTTTTCACCCATGGTGCCTAAGCCTCCTTTTTACTAATATTGCATGTTTTAAAGTTGATTTTATATGTGGTCTTGTATATTACGAAATTTAATGCACAGTGATTTGAATTCATGAAAGTATGGTTGTTTTTAGCATGTTTTGAGCTCTAAATCTTGGATCTAATGTTGGATTTGATGAGGAGTTTTGATGTGAATGTCTTGGAGGTGCTGCAAGGTGTTACTTGATGGTTTTACAATGGTGTTTCTTACATGATCTCATCTCTAAATTGCATGGTTTTGTATCCCCTTTACACACCCCTTAAGTGTTTGATAAAATATCAGGTTATGGTTTGTTGAGGAATTAAGGTTCAAAGAATAAGATATGATATGAATGATGTTATAAAGATGAAATGATCTGATGTATATGATGAATCCTATATAAAGTGTAGAACTCGACCATGCCTAATCTAGGGGGGTCTAAGCACACGGATAACCTAGTGAAGTGTTTGTTCTTTTCCACCTGGCGATGGGGTGGCATCATCAATAACCTAAGTAGAGGTTTGTACTCATCAGCCTAGGAGAGGTTTCATACTTCTCCACCTAGTGATGGGACGAAATCATCACTAACTTAGACGTTGGTTTGTAGACATCAACCTTCGGATAGGTTTGTACTTCTACACCTTTGTGATGGGGTGACATTATCACCAACCTAGATGAGGGTTTATACTCATCCACCTAAGTGATGGGGAGGCATCAATAGTAACCTACCAAAGGGTTGTACATTTGGAAATCTAGCTTGGTCACTTCTACGCTAATGATATCCTATATAAGCATAAGTTACTTAAGCATGTTTTACTTAAGCATTGATCATACATGACATAATGTTATATTATTCCTATTAACTATTATTATGCATTTAGATTATGATTCCTATCTCTTGTTATATTGCATCTTATATACTTAGTACATTAAAATGTACTAACGCATACTCTTGCCTACATGATATCACCATGTAGGAATCAGAGCCCAAGTTGATCATCCTTCTTATCCACGTGGCTAGTTCGGTACTATTCAAGCTAGTTGGTGAGTCCTCCAGTTCGAGGACCTTAGTATATGTTTCTCTTATTATGTATTGAGATACTCTTCTTTATCTTCTATTCTGACTATGAGGGTGAGCCCGATTGCTTTGTCTTGATCCCTGCTCTTATCTATGGTGTAGAGATGTTGTTGGACATGCTATGTATCTATGGTATGAGTCTTGACTCTTTGTCCCTTGATTATGATGTTATGCAAGCTTTCCCCTTAGTCCCATTGCCTCTATTTCTACTCTTTTATGTCATTTAAATGCTTTTGTGACAAATAATGTGTACTGATAAGTTAAGAGGCTTGTTTGGGGACCCTTCGGGCTCCCCATTCGCCATGTCACATCCAGGCCCCATTTTGGTTCATGAAAAACTTGGTATCATAGCACTAGGTTGATAGATCCTCGGAGTCCAACACACGACATCGATTAGAGTCTTATTCATGGTTGTGTTGTGCACCACAACTATGAGTAGGAGGCTACGAGATGTTTTAGGAAATGTTTCACTTCTTCATTATCAATATCGTGGGATATAGTTAGGTCCCCTTGGGCTTATTGCTAACCCCTAGCCGCTACATTTCAGGATATGCCTCAAGTTACTCAGGATGGTACCAAGATTAACACGGAGATTTGTAATGTTCTACGGGAAGTGGCCAAGGCGGCGGCAAAATGGGCAACTCACCTCAATCAACAAGTGAGTGCTCTCGAGAATTCTAGTGGTGAGACGGGAGGTAGTGAGGCCAAGAGGTCCCGTAATGTGGGTATGTTCCAAAGTCTCAAGTGCAGAGGTGGTGGTAGTGCGATACCTTATGCTAGGTACCCAAAATGTGGTAAAGGCCATGATGGCCCATGCTTGAGAGGTACTAACACTTGTTATGGTTGTGGGGAGATAAGTCATAAGGGTAAGGATTGCCATCGTAAATGCAATAAGAGCAAAGGAGGTGATGGGGGAATGACTAATCCTAAGTGCCCTATATGTAGGATGGATCATGGTGGCCCATGTTGAAAGAACAAGGGTGTGTGCTTTGGGTGTGGTGAGATAGGCCTCAGAATTCTATATTTCCGATATGGTCAACATTTGGATCGAGGTGGTCATGTTGATCAAGTGGCTCAAGGAGGGGATGAGATACCCAATGCTATTACTGGTAATTTGAAGTTTTTATGGCTTTGTCATGCATGCATTGTTTGGCCCAGTATGCCACTATTTCTTCTCTATTCGTTTTGGTTGCTAGTAGGGCTTATTGTGTGCCCAAGTTGTTGTGTGGATCTTTGGTGTCTATCCTTTTGTTGGGTATATTGTTGCTAAAAGGTTTATTGGTGTTGATCTGGGTTTGTATTGGATTAAGTCTTGCTTTGTGGCTTGTTGGAGTTGGTATGTTGAATTTTGATGTCATTATAGGGATGAAATGGTTGTATGCATGTTATGTCTTCATGGGTGATAGAACCCATAGAGCTTGATCTTGTATCCCTAATGAGCCCAGCCTTGAGTGGGAGGTTGTCGAATGGTAGCAAGAGAGGTAGGTCCACATGTCATAAGATATAATTGGTCTCTAAAGGGTCACATTTATTATTTTATGAGAATTGGAGGTGTTGAACCTAAGTTGTTTTGTTTATATAATTGTTGTTGTTGGTAGATGAGGCCTTGAATGCCCTTTTCTGATATTTTAAATTTGGGGTGGTGTCCTTTGGTTGGACTAGTGCACCGGCTATGCCTAGGTAAGATCTATTAGTCCCTAAACTAATAGTCTTATGGTGGTTTTGGTGAAGATATGATGGCTTGTGTTCCGTAATAAGATAGTGCATTTGGGTCTTTTGAGGGTAGTACTACAAAGTTTATGGAAGAAGGTTGTATGTGAAATAGGAGGAATGGGGATTTTGGTTGTAAGGGGTTGCCTTCCTAGGTCGTGTGGTGTCGGGTGATGGTATTAAGGTGGACCTAGTAAGACAAAGATGATTAGAGATTAGCCTAGACTTTTGAACCCATCAGAAATTAGGAGCTTCTTGGGCTTAACGGGCTAATACCAGAGTTTGTGAATAGGTTATCTTCTATTACTTCTCCTATGACTTAGTTGATCCTAAGTAAGCCAATAATGTGATTCACGTTTTGAATAGGGTGATTTGATAGGTTCGTGGGTTGTTACCTCTTGTGTTATTCCTTTGTCCTAGTAGGATTCTTCTGTGTGTCGCAGATGGTTACATGAGTCTATTGTGGCTAGTAGGGGTCTATAAGGATTTCCCCATGTTCTTGTTGTATAGAGTCTTGTCTTGTGATCTTGGTTGACCCTAGCTTGATAGGTTGGAGGTCTTGAGGTAGTTTGGCTACTTGCATAATATGCTTCTAATGAGTGTAGAACCCGTAAGGTTGTAACATGATGGATGATCTATTCGGGAAACTACAATGAGTTAGTCACACCTCTAAAGTTAATTTGATGTTTGGGCTTTATCCCTAAGTGAGGATGAGGGTAGGTGGCATCCCTAAGTGACTTTTCGAACTAGGAGTGAGCATTATTAGGATTGATGGAGTTGTTTGGTGGACTTACGGTGGTGTTGCGGGTTTCTTTAATAGGGTCTTAAAACTATTTTGTGATATGTTTGTGGTGGTTTCTAGCGATGAGGTATTGATTTGTTTATATCTTGTGAATCATTTGTGGGTAGTGTTGCAAGTCTTGGAGGATGAGAGGTTGTTTGCTAGATATGATATGTGTGCATTGTGAGTAGCATGAATGTGGTTGGAATTCTTCAAGGATTAAGAAATGGGTGCGTGTTATTTTCCTGTTAAGGCTAGTTTTGTTGTTGGTGCTCGAAGAAGGGTGTCTATAGGTAGCCTAGCTTATTGGATGGTGTTTGTAGGGAGGTGCATAGATTGGCTAGATTAGGGGTTAGGTTGGAAGATGTGGGTAATGGTGTTGTTGATGTTGATGGTTCTAAATCTTCTTTGGTTGATGAGGTGATAGAAAACAAGATCTAGACTCCTCTTTGCTTAAATTGAAGTCCTTAGTGAAAGAGGTCAAAATAGAGGTTTTCTCCCAAGGGGGAGATGGGGCTCTTAGGTACCAAGGTAGGTTGTGTGTGCCTTGTTTTGATGGTTTGAAAGAGAAGATCCTTGATGAGGCCTGTAATTCTTCTTAATCTATCCACCTTGGTTCCACCATAGTTTATAGAGACTTGTGAGATATGTATTAGAGGGGAGGCATCAAGAGGGATATTGCCAAGTTCGTTCTCGATTGTTATAGTTGTCAACAAGTCAAAGTCAAACATCAAAGGACTGGTGGCCTAACCCAAGACATGGAGATTCCTATTTGGAAGTGGGAGGTGATTAGTGTGGATTTTGTGGTTGGGTTTCCCAAGACTAGAAAAGGTTTGATTCCATTTGGGTGGTGGTTCATAGGATGACGAAATCGACTCACTTTCTACCGGTTAAGACCACATATGGGGATGAACAATATGCAAGGTTGTTCATCCATGAGTTAGTGAGGTTGCATGGGGTTCCTTTGTCCATCATATCAGATCGTGGTTCACAATTCACTTCACACTTTTGGAGGTCTTTTCAAAGGGGTATTGGTAAGTAAGATCATCTTAGTATGGCCTTCCACTCTCAAACGGATGACCAAGTCGAAAGGACAATTCAAATCCTTGAAGATATGCTTAGGTATGTGCATTGGAGTCGAGGGGAAGTAGGGATGACCACCATTCATTGATTGATTTTTCCTAAAATAATAGCTATCACTCTAGCATCGATATGGTGCCTTTTGAGGCTTTTTACGCGAGACGTTGTAGATCACCGATGGGTTGGTTTGAGGTTGGAGAGGTGGCCTTACTGTGGATGGATCTGGTTATGGAAGCTCTTGAGAAGGTTAGGTGAAAAAGGGTCTAACCTCGATTTAAGAGTGAAAGATTAGCAATTATGATTTTCAAAAAGCTCAATTTCCAGAGATAGTCCGCGAAAGCTCCGTGATGTGCCTCTGTCGCAGAGCAGTGTTAATTTTTCCCAATTTTGTTGTCTCGTTCAAGACTCTGAAGTCTTGGGCCTAAGGTTCCCAAACGTGTTTTTACCTATACTTAGCCTTATTTTACCCTCATATCATACTCAATATATCCCAATATTCACCAAAACACATAGCTATATTTTCATTCCAAAATTCAAGCTTCAAAACCCTTATTCGGAACTAAGGATTTCTTTAAAGCTTTAAGGCTCCATTTTCAATCTTCACTAAGAACTTCTCCAAAGATAAGGTATGTGGTGTTGAACCATTGGGTCATTTCACCCATAGTGCCTAATCCTCCTATTTACTAATATTGCATGATTTAAAGTTGATTTTACATGTGAGTCTTGTATATTAAGAAATTTAATGCACAGTTATTTGAGTTCATGAAAGTATGGTTGTTTTAGCATGTTTTGTGCTCTAAATCTTGGATCTAATGTTGGATTTGATGAGGGATTTTGATGTGAATGCCTTGTGGGTGTTGCAAGGTGTTGATTGATGGTTTTACAATGCTTTTTCTTGCATGATATCATCTCCAAATTGCATGGTTTTGTACCCCAATTACACACCCCCAAAGTGTTTGAAAAAATGTTTGGTTATGGTTTGTTGAGGAATTGAAGGTTCAAAGCATGAAACATGATATGAATGATGTTATGATATGAGCTTATGTATATGATGAATCCTATATAAAGTGTAGAACTCGACCATGCCCAATCTGGGGGGTCTAAGTACCCGGATAACCTAGTGAGGGGTTTGTACATCTCCACCTAGTGATAGGGTGACATCATCACTAACCTAGATGGGGGTTCGTACTCATCAACCTAGGGAAGGGTTTGTACTTCTCCACCTTGGTGATGGGGAGGCATTATCACCAACCTATATGAGGGTTAGTATTCGTCCACCTAAGTGATGGGGCGACATCATCACTAACCTACCAAAGGATTGTAAATTTGGAAATCTTTGGTCTCTTCTACACATATGATATCCTATATAAGCATGACTTTCTTAAGCATGTTTTACTTAAGCAAGGATTATACATTCCATATTGCTATATTATGCCTATTGACTATTGTTATGCATTTAGATTATGATGCCTATCTCTTGTTGCATTGCATCCTACATACTTAGTACATTCAAACGTACTAACGCATACGCTTGCACACATGATATCACCATGTAGGGTTCGGAGCCCAAGTTGATCATGCTCCTCTTCCACGTGCCTAGTTCGGTACTACTCAAGCTAGTTGATGAGTTCTCCACTTTGGGTACCTTAGTATATATTTCTCATATTATGAATTGAGACTCTTTTCTTTATCTTCTATTTTAACTATGAGGGGGATCCCGGTTACTTTGTCTCGTCCCCCGCTCTTATTTATATAGTAGAGGTGTTGTTAGACATGCTTTGTATGTATGATATGAGTCTTGACTCTTTATCCCTTGATTATAATGTTATGTAAGCTTTCCCCTTAGTCCCATTGCCCCTATTTCAACTCTTTTATGTTATTTAAAGGCTTTCGCGACCAATGATGTGTAATGATAAGTAAGAGGCTTGTTTAGGGATCCTTCGGGCTCCTCATTCACCATGTCATGTTTAGGCCCTATTTTGGGTCGTGACACTTACACTATTGAATTAAGCACATGGAAATCGAAGAATCAACGAGAATCACAAGGTTGAAATTAGAAGATCAAATCAAAGTGTACAAGTGTTTCTCAAGACTCTCCAATGTTTTTCTTTACTCTATCTCACTATTTTTGTGCTAATTGTTGGAACACTCAAAGAAAAATAACCTAAAAACCTATTTATAATGTTTTAAATACATGTCCTAGACAAAATAGGATAACTGGGTCGGCGTACCTCACGAGATGCTTTACCTGTCGTATTATGATTTACGGCCCATATTTGGGATTTTGCACTTCGTTGCTGCAAATCTGGACGAGTCTTGTATCACACCTCACTATGGCCTGTAAAAAGTTGTACAGCTCGTAGGGGGTTTTTTCTGTTGAAACTTCAGAATGTCCTTCATCTCGGATCGTCAGGGTACATGACTTGATCTACGACTCATAAATGGTTCACGACCTATCTGCATGTTCATAGACAAACTTTTGAAATCCAGCTATCACTAGAATTGTACATGAAACCTCCTTCGTGGTCTGTAGAATGCTCTATAGCCCATAAAGGGTCTCGTAGATCCTCAAAATCAGCAACTTCTACATATTATCCTCAATATCAATGCCAAACCTAAAATCATGAAAGCAAAACACAAAAACATATAAAACCCACTAACATCACATTAGGAACATACAAAATTAAAGTTTTAAGCATCAAAAGTCCTATATTTTAACATTACATTCACGATCCACGAAATGAAGAAGGCGATGATCATTTTGACCATCATTCTATCAATTTCGACCACTTTTGGGCCCTTTTTGTAATAATCCACCTATGACTATAAATATCTCATAGCTGCTCATTTCTAGGTAGACTATTTTAAATATTTGACCAATAATACTCCTTGTGTGAGTTTGAGAGCTTTGAACAAACTTTCGTTGAACGTTGTTTAGAAATAGGTTGCTTGGGAGTATAATATCCCTTGAGGTATTCGTAAAAGTTTGGTGCTTGATGTGGATTAATCAACTGACGTCTTTAGCTTTATATGCCTTTAGGTTGCTTTTGATTTCCCTTCTTGTGTTAATCTATCCATCTATTAATTGAGGTCTTTAGTTTTAATATACATTTAGAATGCTTTTGATTTCCTTTTTGTGTCAATCAATCTATCTATATTATTATCTTGTTATTTTTGATTGTACATTTTGTATTACATCATTTGGTATTAGAGCAAGACATAGATTCATTCCTACCATTCTAGTCTTGTATTGTTATTTCCAAAAAAAAGGAGTCAAAACATTTTTAGAAAATCCCAAAAACATTTTTGTTGATTTGAGCCTTGTTTGAAGTTTCTAATGTTAGATTTGCATCCTCTAATGTTATTTGAGTCTTGAGCTGAGATTTGGTGTAGTTTGGAGTGAAGTTGAAGATTCCACCATTGTTAATTGAAGAAGCTTGAAGAAGAAGAAAGTGGGTCTTGAGACTTGAAGAAATTGGTTAGGAATTTAAGTCTAAAAAGTATTGGGTTTTTTCTCTAAATGAAAGAGAACTTAAATCTCAAATTTTGTGAAATTCCCAACCGAAAATTTTGAAGGTTTTAATTTGGATCTTCATCTTTTTCGTAGTGTTCTTGAGGACAATTCAAATATGCAGGAGGACGAATCTTCCAAAAAGATCTTTTATCCAAAAAGGTGCAAGAATAGAAGGAATAATTGTTTTGGTACAAGAGGAATTTACCAAAAGGGAAAGTCCTAGGTCAATAAAATATAAGGGACCCACAAGAAGGTCAAATTTAGGGTCTTCAAAGGTGCAAAAGTGTAAAAAGGGTGAGCTAAATTGTGCCCGCAAGACCCACCGGGAGATGCACAAAATTGTACCTGAGTCCTCCTAAATTTGGTTTAGCTGTTGTAACTTTAGGTATTCAAAACGGGACCATTCGATGGTCCACTAAAGTGTTCAATGATCAAACTTGCAGTTCTTGAGCTTAACTCTAATTTTGGCTTTTGAAATGCCGAATTCTGATTTTCGAAGCTCGACCTATCTCAGTTCTATGTTCTTAGTTTCTTTTCTTTTGATTCTCGTCCATTTCAAGATTCCTAAGCTAATCTTCAACTCGTAATTGATCCTCAGGGCACGACACCAAGTCTATGGCTCATGTGCATAGTCATAGAATCAACTTCAGAAAATTACCCTTCACTAGATTTTGTATGAAGCCAACTGTATTGCCCGTGAAAGTTTCCACGGCCCTTAAAGGGTCTCATATATCAACATTTTCTGCAACTTTTGCACACTTAGTCCAAAAATTATACCAACCCTATAATCCTGCAACACAAACATAAAAACACATCAAATCTACTATCATTTATATGAAAACAAATAAAAATCTAAGTTATAAGCATCGGAAGTGTTGTATTTTGATAGCACATCAACACCCCCATCTTAAAATTGTTGCTTGTACTCAAGTGATGAACTAAATCTACATAAGCAGCATAGTAATACATGAAGCTCAATCTAATGGCATACATCCTGTCAAACTCAAGCATAGATACCCACACCACTTTTAAAAGCACATTAGATAGCTATCAAGTAAACAAATGTAGATCAACATATGTGACAGGGCAACTATGACAAGTAAGAAAATTATCATTAAGCAACATTCACTAAGTTAGTCTAAGATCAACAATACAATGCAAATTCCCTCACAGAAAAAAGTCCTATATCTCTCTCATGATGATAATTTCATATTCAGTGCTTGTGACTATGCAAAATCACTCACTTCCACAAAAGACATTCAAACACCTTGCTCAATACCATATGTTTTCCCCGATAATCTTGACTATAACCTTTGACTACTTAGGCTAGGATCACTTTAGGACTTTATTAGCTTGTAACATAGGCTGAGGGGGCTTCGGTATGATGCTTTGGGAACATAGTGACTAAAGGCCCTCCTTGACACTATGTTTTCCTATACTTTTGCCTACTAACACTGTCATTTTTCATTTCATTCTCCCTTTATCCTATTTTAAGCATTTTTAGGTGCTTTATTCTCATTTGTTAGCTTTTTGCCATTTGTTTTCACATCATTTTTCTTTGTATATTATTGATTAGGCATCAACTCTTTTTTCTTGCACCTTGAATACAATTTTATCCCTTTTCCCATGTGTCACTAGCTTTCCCCTCATTTGGTGTTTACCTTTACACCGAGCACCCTTAACTTAGGGTTTTGGCTTGAGTCAAGGCTTATAATATCCAACTAAGGAACCACTTTTGGTAGCCACCCTCAACTTAAGTTTTTTTTTGTTTTTGCCTCAAGCAAGGTGCACAATGTTCAAGGAAGGACCAAGGCTAATTTCAGGATTTTACATCTAACAAGGCTAGGAAATTTAGGTTTTTACAAAGAGAAGGTTACATGTAAGGCTCAAACATTAGGATCAAGGGATATTTTACACATTTGGTTGATTATTTAGGCTAAGTGGACAAATATGAACGACCTAAGATCCTTTCCTAACCAACTAACCTACAATCTAAATCAGAGTAACAAGGCAAGTTCTGAATTGAAGCACAATACAAGAATTTAACAAAGAAAGCTCACATATATGACACTGATTACCCTATTAAAAAAAACTCTCAGATCATGCTTTTCATCATAATTTATCCTTACTAATTATAATAAGCACTGTCAACAATCAAACATGTATGGTTGCTATCAAGACTAACTAACCAAAATTTTAGTGGGTATCATTTTCCACACAAGAAAACATATGCCATAGATATGAGTATTACATGTTACTATTACTACCAACACATCCTAAACATGCCAGTTCAATAGAAATTGAATATCCTTGTGGAAAAAGAACACAAGCAAGAAAGCCGCTAGGCTTCAAAATTTGGGATAGACTCAGACTTCACTGAGGACTTTAACTACCCACAAACCATCAGAAAAGACTTGCATGCACAAAATAGAATAACAAAGTGTAGGGGTCAAAAAGAAACATACTTGGGTGCCTAAAAGCCAGTCTCTACCTTGCGTTGCCTCCCAAGCAGCACCTAATTTATTGTTGTGGCATGACATATACAACTTTTATACTCACACTTCACCAGGTATCCATGCTTCAACAATTTTTATTTCCTCAATATTTCCAAGATATAGTTTGACTCTTGGCCATTCACATTGAACTTTGCACCACTCCTCTTCTCCAACTCAATGGCCCTATGGTTAAAGACATGTGATACTCTAAAAGGTCCTAACTATCTGGACTTGAGTTTCCCAAGGAACAACATTATCCTGGAGTTGTAGAGCAACACTAAGTCCCCTTGTGCAAATTGGCGGTTCTCTATGCAACAATCATGCTGCAACTTCATCCTTTGTTTATATAGGACAGAGCTTTCATATGCACTCAAATTAAATTCATCGAGCTTCTTGCTTGGCTCAGCCTAGAGTTTGCCACATTATTCCAGTCTGGATTCAACTCTTTTAGCACCCACGTCGCCTTGTGCTCAAGCTCTACTGACAAGTGAAAAGATTTACCAAAGACAAGTTGGTAAGAAGACATACCTATAGGGGTCTGAAATGTAGTATGATATATCCATAACATATCGCCAAGCTTTCGCGACTAATCTGTCCAGTTTGCATTCACCATCTTGGATAGAATTTGTTTGATTTCCCTATTGGACACCTTTACTTGACCACTTGTCTGAGGATTGTAGGGTGTTGCCACCCAGTGCTTTACTCCATATTTTTAATGTAGAGCCTTTAACAATATGTTGTAGAATTGAGAACCTCCATCGTAATAATTGCTCGAAGGGTGCAAAACCTTGAGAAGATGTTCTTTTTCATAAATGTTGTGACACTTTTCCCTTCATTATTGCGGAGAGTGACTGCTTCCACCCATTTTGATACATAGTCCACAACCACTAAGATATATTTGTTCCCATGTGAGCTAAAAAATGGATCCATGAAATCTATTCACTACATATAAAATAATTCAATCACCATAATGGGGTTTAGAGGGAGCTCATGCTTAGGGGAAACACTACCTTCTCTCTGGCATTTATAACATGCTTTTGCATTATCGTGAGCATCTTGGTGGATGATTGGCCAGTATTAGCCACACTGGAACATTTTATGTGCTGTCTGGACTCCACTATGATGCTCACTTACTATAGGCAAGTGGAATGCCTCTAGGATACTCACCATCTAAACCTCAAGGACACAACGACAGATAATCCTATCTACACACATATGAAATAAGTTTGGATCATCCCAAAAGAATTTTCCCACATCAAACATGAACTTGCAGCCATGGTAGGTATTCAAGTCTAGCGGCACAATACACTAATCAAATAGTTCACATAGTCTGCAAACTATGGTATCAAATCATGGTATGCTACCAACACTCTCTTATCAGGGAATGAGTCATCAATCTCCACTCCATCATTGAACTTTTTTATAGCTCCATCTTCTAATCTGGAGAGGTGACTTGTAACCTAATTTTTTGTCCCCTTTTTGTCGATAACATCAAAGTCAAACTATTTAAGAAGAAGTACCCATCAGATCAATCTCGATTATGCATCCTTCTTCACTATCAAGTACCACTGTGCGGAGTGGTCCGCGTGCACAATGACTTTGGTCTCCAAGAGATATGACCTAAATTTTTGAATGCAAAGACCACTACAAGTAGCTCCTATTCAGTGACAGTATAGTTCTTCTGGGCTGCATTTAGGGCTTTGCTAACATAGTATATATGTGATGTAATATCTTCTCTTCATGCTATCCCAGCACTACACCAAGCACGACCCCACTTGCATTACTTGTAGCCTAAGTAATGATCCAGAAATAGTACCATCCCTGTTTAGCCAAGCGTTCTAGCATTTGTTCCTTGAACGACATAGGGAGACAGTACTTTTCTGTTGATCCATTGAGCTTTTCATAGTCCATGCACACCCTCTCTCATTTGAAACGAATCCCTACTCCTGAGGATGTCACCTAAGCCATTCACACAGCGCACCTAGTAATTGGTCACATGGGAATCAACTCATTACTAGCATTTGGGACCATGGTGATATCCCCTTTCTCAGAACACATTGAACTAGGCTTACCCATTCACTATCGGTTAATACATAGTTTATCTCAGCATTTAACCACTTGATGATTTCTTTGCACACAACCTCTTGCATAGGTGGGTTGAGACGCGTTTGGTGCTCAACACTTGGCTTGTAGTCCTTTACCAATTAGATTTTGTGAGTACATACCCAAGGAGGGATACCAATGATGTCCATAATTGTCCACCCAATGGCCTTCTTCAAATGCTTAAGTACCATGACAAGAGCATCCACATGTTCTTTATTTAGGTCTGCAGCAAGCATGACTAGCAAGGTGTCGTTGGCACCTAAAAATGCATATCTCAAATGGGATGAAAGAGCCTTCAACTCCAACATTGGTGGCTCCTTAATAGATGGCTTAGTAGGTGGTGATTCTTGATTCTGCAAGTCTAACTCCAGCTTCATTTGGCATGTAGGGGCATAGTATACCCTAATGCCTTCACTTTCTCCTCATAATCTTGGATTCCATCACCCTTAAAGTTCATCCATTCTGCTTCCAAGGTGTCGACACCTAGTCTCTCCTAAAGTGGTATCTCTGGTTTTGTATCACCAACACTCTCAATAACATACTACCATTAGATCATCATCCTGCTTTGTATGTTGGCCGATGTTGAACACGATCTCATCTTTACGCACTCTTAACTTGAGTTTTCCTCTCTCCATATCCACCAATGTGTGACCAGTAGCTAGAAAGGGCCTTCCCAAGATGATTAGGACTTCAAAATCAACCTCAAATCTAGGATCACAAAGTCTGTGGGGAATATGAATTTGTACACTTTGAAAAGGATGTCATAGAGTATCCCACAAGCTTCTTCATCATGCGATCAGCCATCAACAATAGAATGTTCATCGGAATAGGGGCTCCCAATCCTAGCTTCTTGAAGACCGCAAGGGGTCCGCATTATATTGGCACCAAGATCACACAATGCCCTTGCAAACTCCACATATCTAATAGTGCATGGTATAGTGAATGTACTAGGATTTTCTCGCTTCTGCACCAAAGATCTTATAGCAATTGTACTGCAATGTTGAAGCTCTTGGGAGAGCTCCTGACTCACAGTCCTCTTCTTTGTGACCAGATCCTTCATGAACTCCACATACCCTGGAATCTTGTCCAATGCCTTAGTGAGATGTTGATGGATAATTATTTTGACATGGAACTTACCCTCATCCTCCTTCTTTTTAATTCATTGAGGTAAGGGAGGAGGAGGTCTAGGAATGGCATCAGGTTCTGTGGCACCTGTGCAACATCACTTACCCCATCGTTGGCACAATCATCTTTGTTCTTTGCATCTTTGACCTTAACTATCTCTTCTTGAACATCATCATCATTAACTAGCATAGGAGGATTAATGGTCTTCTTACCACCACAAGTAGTCACCGCTACACACTGCCCCTCATTCTTTAGATTTTGAACTGAGCTGCTAAACAATGTACCTTTCTATTGCTAGTTGAGTTGGGTTGATACTTGACCAAACTATTGCTCCAGCTATTTTATAGCAACAAAATGAGACTCAATCTTCTGATTAATGCTAGAGATGTCAGACTTCATCCCTCTCAAGGTCTTATCCTCTATGTCAGCCTTCTTCAACAATTAATCAAACACTCCTCAACTCTAGAACAACCAGCACCTGTATCATGATGATGCAGTAGCACATAAGGCCCATTCTTATAACCATCTTTGTGACCCCAATCAACATCTCTATCCTAGCCCCTATTTCTGCCATAGTAATCTCCATGATTGTTGTCTCTGAAGGTTATAGTCTCGACCTTGATTTCCTTAACCTTGGCGCCAATAGTCCAGATTAGACCCCTAATCATTGGTCCAGAAACCCATTTTTTGATCACTAATGAAGCAAGTGTCTTCATCGTTAAAGGCTCCTCATACATGGGTGCTCGTGAAGGCTGATGAGCAACTGCTCGTTCCTGATTCTTCTCCATTAATGACTCCACGTTAGTACTAATTTGGGAAAGCTCTAGCATCATCTCCTCATTTATTTTAGCTTGCTCCAACCTAATAGTGACTACACACGAGCTCTTAGTAGAGGACATATCTCTCAGACCTCATGCACAGTTTGTCTTGACCACCTTTTCTAGCCTCTTGGAAACCCATGTAAATGGTTGATCTAAAAATGCACCACCCATAATGGTACCAACATGTGCTTCACTATTCTCATTCAGGGTGTGGTAGAAGATCTCCACCAAGGCATTATCAACTATCTTGTGGTCAGGAACACTCATCAGGCACTTTGTGAATCTCTCCCATGTGTACAGGTCGTGTTACTAGGAAGGTGCTCAAAGTTATTGATCTATACCTTCAACTTGAGCTTCTTCGATCTCAGGAAGAACCTCTCCATAAAGGACTTCTAAAACTCAACCCAATAGGTGATCGAACTCTACGGGAGTTTGGATAGCCATAGCATTGCATTCTTGTTAGAGATAATGGGAAGATACGAAGCCCAACAACATCATTAGATAGATTCTGAGTTCCCATTACACTCTTACGGACAAATACAATGTTGTGTAGATGGCTATGCAGATCCACTAATGGTAGGCCCGTGAACAACTCACAATTCTATAGTATATAAAGCAACTCACTTGAAACAGTGAACTTTGTGTCATCCGGTAAAAGTGGTAACATAACACCTCCAGTAATATCCATAGCAATAGGATTTAGCCAATACTGATTCCATTGATAAGCTTCGACCTTGAGGACCTATGGATATGGATTAATGTCCTTAAGAGAAGGTGGGTTGTTGTTAATCTCAATTTTATTCTGGTTCTGATTCAGAGCTACATTAACCGTGTTGTTTACGTTATTTTAGGCCTCCCTTCTCAATGTTGATTGGTTCTCTGGTCAAACGGAGTCAAGGGAATTCCTTGAATTCGCGTGTTGTGCATACGCTACACCTACACACTAAAACAAAACAAAAACAACAATTGTGTAAAACGAGGGAAATTAGGATTCATTCCTGAACAACTCAACTTAAACAAGTCTAGCCATTTTCCCCAACAACAGTGCAAAAATCTTGATGTCACCTAAGGCACACCTCCTTTTGAAGGCTAACACAGTCGTTGTCAAGATATATCACCTGACTGAGGTTAGGGTCGATTCCCACAAGGAATAGGGTAGACTAAAAAGAATTTAAAGCAATTTGAATGGATTAACCTACTTATCTCCCAAAAAGAGGGGGGAGGGATTGTAAAAACTATGAAAATAATCCTAGACTAAGAAAAATATGAGATCAGTATGAAAAGTGACTAGGGTATTATGTTCCACATGATTCCCTAACTTGGTATTACCAGATAATTAAAAAAATGTTCTAGTATTTGATGGCATTTTCACCTAATTCTTCAACTCCAATCAACTTGACACTTTCAAACCTTTGCAAAACCACTGCCAAAGACTTGAAAATTATGAGGGTTAGCAAAAACTAAAAATTAAAACTAAGAAGCTACACTAAAAATTCAAAAATACAAAAATTAATCTAAGGAATTAAAGTTTGAAAAAAATTTAGTCACCACCCTTTTTGTATTTCCATTTTGAGGTGATGAATCTTCTCTCTAATTTCAAGATAATCTTCCAGTTTAGTACATGGGGGCACTTAGAGACAATCAACCTTTCTTTCGATCTTTCCACTTTGAGGACTTAATCCTACCCAACTAGATATCAATTGTTTGTCTAGGCTCATTGGGTAGAAATGAGAACATTGATAGACCTCTTTCACATAGGACTTCAAATTTTTTTTTTTTACCTTCAAATAAATGACACTCTCAATTTCTAATGAACTAAAGTTGCTATTAATGATTTCCAAGGTTTTTTCTAGCAACTTTAGTATCATTTCCTCAATCTTGGCCTCTTGGATGATTATTGGCTTTGATGGCATACAGTTACCCAATATTCCTTCAACATTTGGGCTCATTCCTTTTTCTTGAGACTCCAACTCATAGTTGTTGATAATTAGACACAGAGCCTCACTCACTTCATTGCTCTTTCTACAGTTGGCCTCCGAAATATCAATGTCCCAATCGAAGTGGCCCAACTCAACACATCTTTAAACGAGCAATCATTTGAATTCATCTCTCGTGTTGAGCAATTGGCTCCTTCGACCCACTTTGTTGACAAGTGTTAGAAACAAGTCCATAAGCAAACTTTCACTCACAACACTCATTTCTCCACTCATACTTTTAACACTAGCTTGGTCAAAATGAAGTCCTCCACTTCGAAGAAGAGACAAAAAGGGCTCATATCCATCAAGCGAGAATTCATCACAATTAGCCATAAAACAAACACAAAAAGCACAAAAACAAGTACTCATAAATTGAACCATAAACTAGTAACTATAAGTCCTAGATAAACTCAATATGCCTATTGTTCCCCAGAATGGCGCCATTTTTTATGACATCCAAACCTACTACTCAAAGGAAGCAGGGACAACGTTATCAGCATATTAACCCAATAAAAGAGTAGGGGTCGAATGCCATAGGGAATAATGTGAGGGTGATTGAATCAACTAAGGACTATGAGCTACTAGTTTTGATCCAACAAGTGAATATTGGCAAGTTCTAACAAATTGGAGGGGGGGGGACAAAGCTACAACTACTCTTAAGGGAAAATGGGGTAAGGATTAATCAAGCAAGGGAGCAAGGATAGGGAATATGGGAATTAATCAAAGTTCAATCAATCCATCACACTTATCATCAAATAAATGCTATGGATAGGCTAGATTGCTTGTACTAACTACCTCAATTATGACAATAATTATGTTTCGCCAGAGCTTGTTACGGACTCTATACGTGAATCTATAACGACCCAACCTAGGAGCCTAGTTGTCACAGAATGAATGAGATACGTGGAGGCACCTCACCCAAGCCATCTAAGCATCTTAATTATTCATAGTCGTTAAATAGAAACATAATGTGTGTCATGACCAAAAATGGATCGTAACTAAAGAAAGATAAACAAAGTAAAAACAAACTCAAAAGATATAAAAATCTCCCAAAACCTAGAGACATGAGTACATAAGCATCAAAAATGGTACTGAAGGATAAATACAACTGTCTCAAAAGCAAAGACAATATTGTCTCATAATATATGATACATAATTTGAGAGATAAGAAAATAAAAAGAGGATCCAAAGATCCACGGTGACTCAGACTCTGAGCCTCACCGCTGAGATCTGTATGGTAATGATAGAACTCAGATGAAAAGATCAACTACCATGTCCTACACCCTGTGCACGATCTGTAGGGTGGAAACAAGGTAGGTGTGAGTACACCAAAATGTACTTAATAGGTTCAAATGACTAGGCAAAAGAAATCGAATCAAGCATGTTATAACGAAGAAGCCCAACTATTCATCGAAAAAGGTTATCCCAAAGATGATAATATAAAAAATGATAATGAGCTAAAATGTCCTAAACAATCTATGATGCCATATAACCACAATAAAAAAATTATAATGCACAACTCATCATACCAAATACCAAGGGTGTTACAACCTTTCCACCTACCCATGATCAAGTAATACAAAATGCCACAACCTTGCCAATTTCCTGTGGTCAAGATATATGAACTGTGAATCTCAACTTGTCTCCTGCTCGGGTCAAGGGAGTGGTACCAACATGAATGATAATGCCCTTGCCTTATACCCAGTTCAAGAGATGCAACAAGCCACACATAATAGATGTAAATCAATGGTACAAGTCAAATGAGCATGTAAACATGAAGTAACCTTACGATAGGAATGCCAATGCATGAAACTCACAATAATAAGATGTGCCCAAGGAGTAATATCATGTGTCACAGCTAATGCCCAAACCATTATCATATTATAGATCACCATAATTATATCAACAATTAAGAATGTCAATAATATCGAACCTGACTCATACCAAGTTTGCAAGAATATCACTATTATCAAACCTAACTCATCCCAAATATGCAAGTATGATCATGATACCGAACCTAACATCATCCCAAATACACATATATAACAACGGTACTGGACCTACCTCATCCCAACAATACAAGTATATCAATAATAGCAGACCTTACTGAACCTTAGTAGTCTCACAAGTTTCATTTAGTCACAATCTATCTCAAATCCTCATCATTTCATCATAATTCAACTCAGATCATCAATAGGATTAAGGTTATACCAGAATTCGGCTCAATCGGAATCACTTTTCATCATCATTTCAACACAACAACTCAATTGCAAAATTATCCATCTAAATTTCACAATTATCTCATAACAAGATCAATTACTCCATTCTAGTCCCAAAAGGTTAGTCGAACCTACCTCGATGCCGAAACTACACTCGGACAGGCATTCAACCAACTCAAATCCTCGAACCGATCCTCTAATTCAATCAACAAGCATCAATAATAGTTACTACTCATCAAGAGAAGCATTTTGATACCCATATTGGCATAATTTAATTGATTTCGAAATTAAGTTATACTCGAAAATTAGAGTTAATGGACAAAAATCCCATTAAATCAAGCTTAAATTAAATAAGAAATAAATAGTTAAAGTTTAGAAAAAATAGTCCAAAAATCCCTAATTTAAGACACTCAACTCATGAAATTTAGGACTAAAATAAAATAAAACTTACAGAAAATAATTAATATAATGTTAAAAATACTTACCCTGTAAAATGCTTAGAAAATCTTTGTTCAAAATTGCCAAAAAACTTGATAAGTCCATAAATGGAGTAAAAATTGTGTCTCTCATGTTTATAGGACTAAACAGTGAAATGCCCTCCGCGATCTCAGGGACTAGGTTCGTGGACGCAGAGCCTAACCAAGCCCAACTCTCCGTGAATGCGGGGACTAGGTCCATGAATGCGAAGCCTAATGGAACACCACTCCATGAATACAGGGACCAGGTTCACGAATGTAGAGAAGAATGGTATCTATACCAAAAAAAACAGCAAACACCAATAACCAAGTCCAAATTCCCAACTCGGAACAGACCTCCGAAACTAATCCAAAATTAGAATTTTACAAATTTTATATGTATTCATACAAGAAACAGCAACCCGGAATCAAAAGAATTATCATAAATCAAAAGAATTATCACAAAAACTACCCTCAGTAATAAAACTAGTTTAAAGCATCAAAATACAAAAACTTCCTCAGCAACTCCAAAAATTATTTTGAGATAATTTCTAGCATTAGTTTCACCATCCATAACTAGTGAAGAATGGTTGAAATCTCATTCAAGCTTCAAAAATTCGAATGTTGACCCAAGTCAAACTTTGGTTCCAAAAACAACTAAAATCACATCTTTGGGCCTAAATATTTAATTCTAACTCCAACTTTAGTTATGCAACTTCGTATAGTTTAGTTTTGACATTCTAGAGCTAATAGAATCAATAGATCCCCGATCCGACCTTTAAAATTCGGAATGACACGAAAACTCACTTTTTCCCTAACTTAATCCTCCAAAAGTACCAAATTTCTTAATTTCAACTTTTGAAACCTAGAATTTCAATTCCAACCATTCAAATTGTTCAAACAGGTCTCAAAATAACTTTAAAAAGGGTAAAATAATAAATTGCATAGATAATGCCAAAATTGACCAACCAGGTCATTACAATATGGAAAATCATAAGGGAAAGAGGATAAGGGCCATCTTTTGAAATGAAGTAACATTAAAAAGCAAATAATTTAGAAAATATCATCTGTCCACAAGCATACTACTAATACATACAAATGAAATTGGTAAAGTCGGTTTACTTTAAGTAGAAAGAAACAACCATAATAGACAACATGGAGTAAAAGCCTTGGAAGGGGTGTGAATACATTGTCTGAAAATGAAAATACATAACAGAGTGGAAAATAGATGGAGTCCTAAACTAAGGGCTCACCACAATGAATAACTAGTCTTGAACGCCAACTACTAGTCACGAGTTGGTGGAGGATTACCTATCCATACATGGTTAAATCATGCAGGCAAATACGCATTAGTACATTAGAATGTACTAAATATGTGTGAAGCTATGCACAAATAAAACTGTAATGTCATCATAATTAAACATAATATATATGTATACATAAAGTTAATGATTCATGAAATAAGCTTAAACATGCACAAGGAATATGGTTTAGATCAATATGACACAATGCATATTAAATACATGAATTTAAGGCATATCATAGGATCATATAAACTTGTGGGAAAGGACCATAACTGACAGTAATACCATATGAGCTACTACATGGAATCTAATGAGCTCCTTTCATTGGGAAAATTCAAATGCATTCCTTCAATTTGGAAAAGGGGAATCTACTTGCCAAGGTGGATATTTGAAATGTAGTAACTTTGGAATTGCATCTTTCATAAATTTTGGGCCAACGTTGATCCACTAGCCAAGCCTATAAGGCTCCTATGGTGGAACATAGTTATGGACATCAAGATTTAGCTTCAAGGGATCATACCTCAACTAACGAGATGAGTCCCAATCTCTAGTCCTCTCGTTGCTAAGTCATCCTACAAAAATCTTTTAGAACATACTCTTAGAATCATAAGTAATAATCGTAGGAGTAGCTCAAACTTTAAGAATTTTTCTTATCATCTTTTAGGAAAATAATCATTATACATATATCTTTGGTATACTTTAACTTTGAAGCTCTTCATAAATGCCTTAATCATAGTCATAATTCATAGGAAATGTTCATTGAAAGTAAGGTGGGCTTAATTGATGCATGAAGAATCATAAATCACATAAGTCTTAAGAAATTTCCTAAAAGCAGAATATTGAAATCACCCAACCTTAATCATATCAAAACCCCTCACAGAATCAACATCATACTTTAAACATATAGATACTATTACATAGCAAAGTGGTCATTGAACTTTATGAATATCATATAGTGACTTAAGAATTATGAAATCATCATAAGCATGCACTAGAACTAAGAAACTTAAAAAAAGTAAAATTCATAGTAGCGAACTCTATGGATTAAGGGATACCTATAAATCAACTCAAATACCTAGGGAACTAGAGAGAAAGGGAATTAGAACCTTGGGGAAGAAACTTAGAAACCCTACCATGTTCTTGGGAGTTCTTGAAGGCCTCTTTAGCTTTAAAGAATTTAGGAGTACAGAATAAAGGTAATTAGGGCTTGTAGGCTAATATAGGTTCCTTTTCTATCCCCAAAATGACATGTTCTTGAATTAGAATTGATAGGAATGATCAAATTTCCTCTCATTAAGAATTGTAAATAGCCATCTACGAGACCCTGACTAAGGGCCGTAAAATAACTTATGGGCCGTAAGTCCTTCAGTCTGATGATTTTCCTTAGAATCCTTAAATCTAAATTTTGCTGAATTGAACACCACAACAAACATCCATGCAATTACTAACAAGCCCTAGTTAAACTCGTAGAGTCCATCCACACTTAGCCAAATTTTCACCTTATTCTTGACCTCATTCCATGAAACTTTATGTGTGTCATATCTCATTCTATAGGCTATTTGACAGTTCCTAAATCACCTTCCTGAAAACTCCAAATTTTGTTCATGTTTGAGGTCCCTCTCATGATCCTGTCTACGAGCCATAACATTGTCCATGGTTTACCCCGCACTTGAAAATTTTTTCCCTTCCTAAAGTTCTATGTTTAAAGACCATCCCTACGGGCCATAGAATAATTGAGGAGCTATAAGTGGTCTCCTAAACAAGGTTTCAGTTATTTTTCAGGCCAACTTTTCTGTGCTCAGGGGTCCTAAACTAGGGGTCGTTACATAATCACTCAAGACATGCCTGGCTTGAGCAAATCATGAGCAAAACTCTTAAAACCTTAGTTATTGAGTATGTTTAAGGCACTCAACACATAAATCCATGACCATCATAGAAACCCTCCACTTGAACTATAGATTATCATGCAATAATTGAATATCTATGCTAGATTCAAGTTTGCGACCTCAAATCATAAGTTAAACATGAAGTTAAGCATGGACCTATAAATCAATTGAATCATATAAAAGCAATATAGGGAGAAATCCACTGATTTTCAAGTAAATAATCAACCAAGCACGAAAGCAAGAGAACAAATACATACTCATAAACAAATTAACATCCAATACTTATTTAATATACAATTATGAATTCAAGAACAAGGAAAGAAAGAGAGAATGAAAGATAAATGCAAATAAAGCTCACACATTTCAATCCACTCAAGAAATTATAGGTAATTTGCTCGAAATCTCCACCTAAAACTCTAAAAATCATATGAACAGTGATGAAGGAATCAAATTCTTTTAGAAATAAGGATGGGCATATGTGTATAGCATTTTTGGGGATTGAATTGGTGAAATTTTGTTACTGCCCAGATGTTGTCACGTTAGTACTCCATGTTCATGGAGCTTTTATAGGGTTTGTGGAGGTCAATTGAAGTTAACACTCTGCATTCATGCCTAAGCAATCCATGATTGTGAATAATAATCTTCCTATGCTCTGCCAACATGTATGGCCCCAGAAAATTTGTGCTTCACTAAATGCTACTACTCCACGTTCGTGGGCATAAAGGTTGTGTTCGTAGAGTATAAAGTGATGCCAGGTATACTTTTCCTCCAATTCATCTCCTTTTTGCTCCCTTTAACCTCCAATCTCCATTCCCCCCAGCAAATGTCTATTTACAACATATGTACTTGAAATATACACCATTCCAAATATATTTAGCCTCTATTTATGAAATTAACATCACAAAATTATAAGAAAAGTGTCAGAAATAAGTGTAAACTATACATTTATCAACTATAAGAGTTGTTAGAGATTTCATGGATATGTTCTTGATTGATTTTCCTAGTGTCCCTTTGGATCGTGATATTGACTTTGTTATTGATATGGAGATGGGCGCTAAGCCTATTTCTATTGCCCCTTTTTGGATGGCTCTGGCTGAGTTGAAGGAGTTGAAGGAGCGATTGCAAGACTTATTAAAGAAACTATTCATTCATCTCAGTATATCTCCCTAGGGTTCTCCTGTCTTATTTGTGAAGAAGAAGGATGGCACTATGCATATGTATATCAACTATCGCCATTTGAACAAAGTGACCATCAAGAAAAAGTATCCTTTGCATCTCATTGATGATCTATTTGACCAGTTGTAGGGTGTCTCGGTATTCTCTAAGATTGATTTGAGGTCTAAGTTATCATTAGTTAAGAGTTTAGGAGTCTGATATCCTAAACACAACTTTTATGACCTGTTATGGTTACTATAAGTTTGTGGTTATGTCCTTCAGGCTAACAAATGTCTCGATTACTTTTATTGAGTTGACGAACTGAGTATTCAAGCCCTGCCTAGACATATTTGTGATTGTGTTTATAGATATATCTTGATTTATTCCAAGAATGAGTTTGACCATGCTCAGCACTAGAGGATTGCACTTCAGAGATAGAGGAAAAGAAGTTGCATGCAAAGTTCTCATTGTGTGACTTTTGGCAAAAAGTCTGTGGCTTTTCTTAGGAATGTGATGACAAAGGATGTTATTATAATGGATCCGACCACAATAGTAGTTGTTCGTAAGTGGACCATGCCTACTTTTGTGACTGAGATTCAGAGTTCTATTAGTTTTCAAGGTATTATCGATGTTTTATTTAGGGATTCTCTTCTATAGCATCCCCATTAACCAGGCTTACTCAAAAGTGTCTTATGTTTCTATGGCCAGAGGAATGTGAGGTGAGCTTTCAAAAGCTCAAGCATTTATTGGCTTCAGCACCTATTCTTTCTTTTCCCGCAGAAGGAGTGCCATTTGTCGTGTACTATGATGCTTTTGCAATGGGTTTGGCTAGTGTGTTGATGCAAAGAGGGGAGGTTATGGTATATGCCTCTAGACAGTTAAAGGTGCATGAGAGAAACTACCCTACCCATGATTTAGTGTTAGTAGTGGTTATGTTTGTGTTGAAGTTGTGGTGACAATATCTTTATGGGGTAGATTGTCAGATCTTTACCAATCACTAGGTCTCAAATACATCTCTTCTCAACCTAACCTGATCATGAGATAGCGTAGGTGGTCAGAGTTACTAAAAGACTATGTCATCTTTATTTCTATATCACCCCAGGAAGACAAATGTAATGACAGTTGCTTTATGCCAAAAGGCTACTAGTATAGGGAGTTATACATTCTTGAGGGATGAGGAGAGGTCCTAAGCCTTAGATGTTCAGTAGTTGCTAGATAAATGGTTCGAGTGGATATTTTTCCTCGTTAGAGTATTTTGGCTGTTATTGAGGCTAGATCTTAATTGCTTGATTAGATTTGTGCTCATTAGTTTGAGGATGCTACATTATGCTTGATTCATGATAAAGAGTTGGTGGGTAAAGCCTAGGTGGCTACTATTGATTTTGAGGGGTTTTGAGATTAAATTGTAAAGTCTATAAGCCTAAGATAGGGGATCGGATGAGATTGATATTATAGGAGGCCCATTATGCTAGATATTCCATCCATCTGGGTGTTAAAAAGATGTACCATGATCTAAAACAACATTATTGGTAGCTTGGGATGAGAAGAGACATAACTGAGTTGTGGCAAAATGTTTGAATTGCCAACAAGTCAATTTTGAGCACCTATCATGACCCAAGCCTAGGGCCTACGTGACACGATAAATGGGAACCCAAAGGGACCCAAACAACCCTCTTAGCATATCATACACACATCCTTGGTTGTGGAAGTAAAAAAATAAACTACAACAAGAGATATGAGTAAGGGAAACGGGACAAAGGGAAGTCTTGGTACGTATATAGCATGAAAGAGTCAAAGCTCAAAGCATAAGTACATCAATTGTTCCAACAATACCTCTAACCTAGTTTGAAGTAGGGACCAAGACACTTTCTGGACTCACCCTATATTATAAGATGTTCAACATAAAGAGATATCAAAAGTAAGAGTAGGACTAGTTACCCAGACTTTAGGATTCACCAAATCTTATCTTCCAAAATGCCAAAACTTGACATGTGGAGGATGATCGAGAGGTTCTTCAGTTCCTACATGGTAACATCATGTAGGCATAGAGTATGCGTTAGTATGTTTGAATGTACTAAGAATGTAATATGCAATGACAAGACATAGGCAACATAGTCAAAATGCATAATCATAAGCAATGGATAAGTATAATATCAATATGGCATGCATGATCAATGCTTGAGGTAAAACATGTGGTAAATCATATAACTTGCAAATATAGATTACATGCGTAGGAATATACCATACATATAGACTAAGCAAGCTATTACTTGGAATACAAGGCATGTTACCCATATTGGAAAGTGATTGAGGTATCTACCCCTCAACATAGTAGTACAGGCATGTCGCCCCCCGAAAAGGTAGACAAGGTATCTAGCCCTCAATATGCTAGTATGGACATGTCACCCCACGATAAGGTGATTAAGTTACACACCCCTCAACAAGGTAGTACAAGCATGTCACCCCCCGACAAGGTGATTGAGATACATACCCATCAACAAGGAAATATGGACATGTTACCACCCGTCAAGGTGATTGAGGCATCTCACCCCCTTAACAAGGTGATTGGGCATGTTATCCCCCCCCCCCCAACAAGGTGTGGTCAACTTGCAACACCATAGATACTTATCATGAGTTTAATACATACATACAATCCCTTAATCATCATAAAGTCCATTGACTCATAAACCATGTAATAGATCATCAATAACTTAAGAATACTTATCAAGATATTTTATCAAACACTTGACAGGTGCGTAATGCTAATTTAAAATCATGCAATTCAAGAGTGAATTAGTATGAGAAAACTCAATGTAAATCAACCCACCAACACACAACAAAACCCTTTTGTAAGATACCTTGAAATTCATTGTCAAGTCTCATAATAGATCATAAATACAAAGCTCAAAACATGCATAAACAATCAACATTTTATGAAACCCCAAGATAGTTTATAATCAAATTCATAATAAGAGATACCCATAGATAATCCAACTTGAAAACATGTAATTTTCATGAAAAGGAAGGTTGGGCACCATGGGTGGAAGGACCCGATGGTTGAAACCCACATACCTCAAACTTTGGTGAACTTGATGTATTCTTGAAGGAGACTTGAAGCTTGAATAGACTTCTTGAGATTTGCAATTAAGCTTAGGACACTTGAATTTGGATAAAATGTTTGGTTAAGTATTAGAGGGGGTTTTAAGAGACTTTTGAATGATATAGAGTTGAAAATGGCTAAGCATAGGTGCTTTTATGCATAAGTGGGCATGGGGAAAAGACTCCAGGACCTTGGGCCGAAATGGAATTTTAGGGAATAATTAACACTGATCCATTCCCCTGGCAAGTCGTGGCTAGGGCACGGATCGGAACTGGAAATCACATTTTTTGAAAAATTATTTTTTGCTACGATTCCTCTAAAATTGGGGTTATACTCATTTCAACCTCAATTTTTCCCCCTGATCATTAATATGAATTCAGATTCTTAATATTACGCACGAATTTTGAGATATATGGAAATTACAATTATGGGCATTTTCAAAGCACATTTTTGGGCGTTTTTGGGGTGTTTTAATATCTTCCCCTTAGGAACATTAATCCCTCAATGTTAAAGAAACGTACAAAAGAAAATTAATATTGAAGATTTCATCTTGACATAAATGCAACAAATGCATTTAAACATCATTTTAAAAATCTCAACATGAATGTCAAAATCACCTTAAACTTGTAAACATAAACATGAATACATACAGAATCATATAAGGGATGAAACTTAAGACTTGAAATCATGTAGGGGACTTAAATTACTAACTTAGGCTTGAATAGAGGACAAGAGATGTGGATATCATTTTCACATGTCCGCCTCGCTTCCCATGTGGCACTTTCGACTTGTTGGTTTATCCAAAGAACCTTGACGGAAGCTACATCCTTTTTCTCAACCTCTTCATTGTCTATCCAAAATGCCTATTGAAATATCCTCATAAGTCAAATTATCTTCTAGCATACCCACAACATCCAAAGGTACAATAGCACTTGGGTCACCCACACACTTTCTCAACATAGATATATGGATGACTGGATGAATCATATTAATATCAATGGGCAACTCCAACTCTTAGGACACCTTACTAATCCTTTTTAACACTCTATAAGGAGCCACAAACCTTGGGCTCAATTTACCCTTCTTGCCAAATTGGATGACACCCTTCATAGGTGAGACTTTCAAGTAAACCCAATCATCCACCTTAAACTCAAGATCTCTCCTCCTCACATTGGAATAAGACCTTTGTCTACTTTGGACTATTTTCAATCTCTCCCTAATCAACCTTACCTTCTCCAAGGCTTCCATGACCAAATCTGGACCTAGCAAAGCCATTTCCCCCGCCTCAAACCGTCGAACCAAAGACATATAATGCCTACCAAAAAGAGCTTCAAAAGGAGCCATAACAATGCTTGAGTGATAGCTATTGAAACCAAATTTAATGAGTGGAATATCTTCATCCCAACTACCCTTAAACTCCAAAACACAAGCTCTAAGCATATTCTCAAGGGTTTGAATAGCCCTCTCGGCTTGACCATCCATTTTAAGGGTGAAAGGTCATGCTAAGCTTAACCTTGATATCAAGACCTCTTTGGAAAGACCTCTAAAAGTGAAGTGAATTGAGCACCACGATCCGACATGATGAACAAAGGCACCCCATGCAATCTAACCAACTCATGAATATACAATTTGTCATAATCTTCGGCACCATAAGTAGTTTTGACCGATAGGAAGTAAGCCGACTTTGTCATTCTATCCATAACAATCCAAATAGAATCAAAATGCTTTCTAGTCTTAAGAAACCCAACCACAAAATCCATGTTAATTTCCTCCCACTTCCAAGTAGGAATCTCTATATCTTGGGCTACGCCACCTGGCCTTTGATGTTCGGCCTTCACTTGTTGGCAATTGTGACATCCAATTATGAACTTAGCAATATGTCTCGTTATACCACCCCACCAATACACTTCCCTCAAATCTTTATGCATCATTGCACAACTGGGGTGAATAGAATAGGTTGAATTATGGGCCCCCTTCAAGATCAATTCTCTCAAATCACCTACATTTGGCGCACACAATCTATCTTGGTACCTAGGGTCACCATTGTCACGGCTGAAGCCAAGGGCCTAGACACGACCAGCGAATGGGGAACCTGAAAGAACCCCAAACAAGCCTCGTAGCATATCATTACACATCCTGGGTCACTGAAGCAATGTAAAACAATATACGAAACATAAACCAGGGAAATTGGGACTAAGGGAGAGAGATTAATACTTAAGTAATATGTAAAAGTTAAGAAAAACAAGGTCAAGTGACTAAGGACAAAATCTTACATAGCATCATAATCAAGAGACAAAAGAGTCACGGCTCAACTCATAGATACATAACATGTCCAATAACACCTCACTACAAAGATAGGAGCAGGGCCCAAGACAAGCAATCAGGCTCAACCTCGTAGTCAAAATAGGATGTAAAAAAGGAGTTTCTCAATACATAATAAGAGATACATAGACTATGGTCCCCGAAGTAGAACACACCAACTAGCTTGAGTAGCATCGATCTAGCCACGTGGAGGAGGAAGATGATCAACTAGGGTACTGGTCCCTAAATGGTGATATCATGTTGGCAAAAGTGTGAGTTAGTATGTTTGAATGTACTGAGTATGTAGGATGCAATACAACAAGAGATGGGTATCATAATCAAAATCCATAACAATAGGCAATAGCCATAATATAACAATATGGCATGTATGATCAATGCATAAGTAAAATATGCTTAAGTAACTAATGCTCATGTAGGATATCATATGCATAGAAGAGACCAAGCTAGGTTTTCAATGTACCAACCGGTTGGTAGGTTAGTGTTGATTTTACCCATCACCCTAGCGTGTGAGGTACAAACCCCTCATTAAGGTTAGTGATGTTAGCACCCGTAACCTTAGTGTGTAAGGTACAAACTCCTCATCAAGGTTTGTGATGATAGCACCCATCACCCTAGTGTTTGAGGTACAAACTCCTCATCAAGGTTAGTAATGATAGCACCAATCACCCTAGTGGTTGAGACATTAACCCCACAACTAGGTTACCCAAATCGGGCATGGTCTAATCCAATACATTATAAAGAAATATATCATATACATAAGCTCATTTCATCATCATATAGTCAATCATATCATAACTCATGCTTTGGACCTTCAATTCATCAAGAAAGCACATCCGGACATTTTATCAAACACTTGGCAGGCGTGTAATGGGGGTACAAGACCATCCATTTTAGAGAGGAAATCATGCAAGAAGATTTATTATAAAACCATAAATCAACACCTTGCAACACCTTCAAGCAATATACATCAAAACCCCTCATCCATCATTGCCATAGATCCAAGATTTATAGATCAAAATATAACAAAACAGTCACAACTTTACATAGCTTTAACATAGTTCATAGACGTGTACATACTAGTAAATCCATTTGTAAAATCAATTTTAAATCATGCAAATTGAGTAAAAAGGGGATTAGGGCAACATAGGTGGAAGAACTCAATGGCTATAACCCACATACCTTGACTTTGGAGAGTTTCTTGAAGAAGATTTGAAATAGAGACTTGAAGCTTGAATGAAATCCTTAGGTCCAGATGAGTTTTGGGACTCTTGAATCTTGAGCAGGACTTGGGCCTTGACTTGGTTTCCTTTAATTCTAACGAGACTTCTTGAAAACCTTGAGAATGGATGGAGAATTTGATGAAGATTAGTAAGGAATTGAGAGGTTTTTGGTTGGTTTTCAGGGCTCAAAACGGCTTGATAATGAGGGACTTTTGTGTACATAGGTATAGGGTTATTACCCAATTGTCCTAGAGTAAAAAGAATAATTTCTGAAAATTTTTGAACTAGTTCGCGTCAGGTCCACGATGCCAACCTGTCTGCTTTGGCGAAGTTTCACCAAAAAATATTTTTCTTGGCACGGACAAAGTATACCTTGTAGTTACTCGTTCTCCCGCCCAATTTTGCTCTCTGCACAAGAATATGAAGTCGTATTTGAGAAATTCTACATGGATTTTGAGATATTGAAAAAAATGTATCATAGTGTCTTTCTAAGCTACGTGGAAGGGTTTTTAATTTTTCGATTTGAGATATAAAGGAATTACGATTATGGAGGCATTCCAAAACAAGTCTGGGCATTTCATTATCTCCCCCTTGGGAACATTGTCCCCGAATGTCAAAGAAATGTACATAAGAAGAATAATCATGAACAAATCAGCCCCAATAAGAATACAAGAATACACTTAAACACCATTCTCGAAATCATAAGTGTTAAAATCATCATAAACTTGTCAACATAAACATGAATACATGCAATGACATACGGGTTGAAACATAAGACTTGGAATCATAAAAGGACTTGATATGTTATCATATCCTTAAATAGAATGAAAGAGATACGGATATTGATCCTCCATGCCTACTCCGGCTCCCAAAGATACACCTTCAACTTGACTATTCTTCTAAAGGGCCTTGACGAACACTACACCCTTATCAACCAATTTCTTCATCCCTTCCATCCAATACCTCCACCGGGACCTCTTTCTAAGTCAACTTATCCTCCGCAACACCCACAACCTCGAAGATTTCCATAACACTAGAGTCACCAACACATCCCCTCAACCTAGAAGCATGAAGAACCAGACAAACCATCACCATATCCATAGGCAATTCCCATTCGTATACAACCTTGCCAATCTTCCTCTACACTCTATAAGGACTCATGACCAAAACTCATTTGTCAACCTTAACCACACCTAGTCCACTTGGTACCATGAACCACCATTTCCCCCTTGAGAGAAAACTTCCACTCTATCATCTTTCTCCTAAAACTTTCAACCCTAATAAGGTGGAATCAAGGCCTTGCTTAACTAGACCACTCCAACCAAATGAGATTGGAACCACCAAAAACATTATACTACCATTCTCAACTTCCTTCAACCTAACTCCCAATCTAGCCAATCGATGGATCCCACTAGTCACCATTTTACCACCATTATCCACAATGCTAGGATACCTATAAACACACTACTTAGAGCATTAACCACAAAATTAGCCTCAATGGGGAAATCATGCAAACTCATATCATAATCCTTAAGGAGTTCTAACTACCTTCTCATTAGCCTCAACTCACACCTATCATATTTAGCAAACAACCTCTCATCCCCCAAGACTTGCAACACAACCCCAAATGATTCACAAGCTCTAAATAAATCAATACTCCCTCGCTAGAGGCCACCAAAATATGCCAAGGTAGGGTTTTAACACCTCATTTATGAAACCCATAAACACAACCAATGCATAAGCCAACCAAAAAATCCCACCAATATTCAAAGTGCTCACTCCTAGTCCGAAAAGACACTTATGGATATCATCTAACCTCATCCTTACTTGGGGAAAAAACTCGAACCAAAGATCAATCTTAGAGAAGTGACAAACCCATCGTAGTTGACCAAATAGATCATCTATCCCTAACCATTATATTACAACCTTATAGATCCTACACTCATTGGAAGCATGCTATGCAAGTAGCCAAACCACCTCAAGACCTCCAATGTATCAAGCTAGAGTCAACTAAGATCACAAGACAAGACTCTATGCAACAAGAACATAGGGCAACCCTTATAGACCTCTACTAGCCACCATAGACTCATGTAACCTTTGGGACACACACAGGAATCCTACTAGGACAAAGGTATAATACAAAAGATAGCAACGCCTAGACCTACTCAACTCACCTTACCCAAAACCTCTCTCACAACATTGACCTTACATAGGTCAACTAAGTCATAGGAGGAGAAATAGAAGAGAACCTACTCACAAGCTCTAATAATAGCCCACTAAACCCAAGAAGCTCCTAATTCCCAAGGAATTCAAGGTCTAGGCTAATCCCTAATTACCTTCGTCTTACTAAGGTCCACCTTAATACCATCACCCGGCATCAAACAACCTAGGAAATCAACCTCGTACAACCAAAATCCCCATTTCTCCTATTTAGCATCCAACCTTCTTCCTTAAACTTTGTAGTACTACCCTCAAAAGACTCACATGCACTACCTCATTAGGGAACACAAACCACAATAAAGCCTATTAGAGTAGGGACTAAAGATCTTAACCATGAGACTTATAGGCATAACCGGTGTACTAGTCAAACAAAAAGACACTACCACAATTTCAAAATATAGGAAAGGGACATTCAAGGCCTCATCTACCACCATCAACAATTCTACAAGAAAAAAAACTTAGGTTCAACACTTCCAATTCTCACAGGATAATAAATGCAACCCTTTAGAGATCAATTGTATCCTAAGACATGAAGTGGACCTACCCCCCCCCCCTTCTATCACTTGACCACCATATCATGACTCTTCTACTCAAGGATGGGTTCATTAGGGAATTGGGATCTAATTCTGTGGGTCCTACCATCCATGAAGACACAACATGCAAGCACCCATTCCATCCCTTGTATGACATCGAAATCCACCACGCCAACTCTAACAAGCCATAAAGCAAGACCTAATGCAATACAAACCTAGATCAACACCTACGCACCTTTTAGCAATGATATACTCCATAAAAGGATAGAAACCAAAGATCCATACAATAACTTGGGCACGCAGGACGGCCTACTTCCAACAAAAAAAGAATTGAGCAGAAATAGTGGCACTCTGAGCCATCACTACAAGCAAATTAAAGCCAAAAGAAAATCTCAACATACCAGTAGCAACATTGGGCGCGTCATCCCCTCCTTAAGCCTCTTGATGAACATCACAACCTATACTCCTATCGACCATATGGGTAACCCAAAATTCTAATGCCTATCTCACCATACCCAAAGCATTCCACCGTGTCCCTCCAACATGGGCTTACATGGTCCATCCTACACGTAGGGAACTTAGGATTAACCATCCTCCCATTACCTTCTTTGCTCTTATTGTGTTTATGAGGACAATATTTCCTCTTATGCTCCTCTTCACCATAACAGAAACAAGCATTGGTGTCCTTCAAACATGGGCCTCTATGAATCTTAACACATGTTAGACACATAACATCACCTCTATCTTTGGGACTTTGGAACTTACTTTCAAAACAGACCCTCTTGACCTCACTACCTCCCCTCTCACCATTAGAAGACTCGGAAGCACTTACTTGTTGGTCCAGGTGAGTTGCCAATTTTGTCACGCTTTCGCCAATTCTGTCGCTGCTTTGGCCTCTTTATCACCGCTTTGGCCACTGTCCCGAGTAGCTTGAGACATGTCCTGAAATGTAACGATTAGGGGTTAGCATTAAGCCTAGGGGATCTAACTCCATCGCACAACATAGATCATGAAGAAGTTAAACGTTTCCTAAAATGCCTCATAGCCTCCTATTCACAGTTGTTGAGCACAACACAACCATGAATAAGACTCTAGTCGACATGGTATGTTGGACTACGAGGATCTATCAACCTAGTGCTCTGATACCATCTTTGTCATGATCTAAGCTTAGGGACCAGACATGATTGGTGAATGGGGAACCTGAAGGAACCCCAAATAAGCCTCATAGCATATCATTAAACATCCTGGGTCGCAGAAGTAATGTAAAACAACATAAGAAACATAAACAAAGGAAATTGTGACTAAGGGAGAGATATTAATACTTAAGTAACATATAAAAGTTTAGAAAAACAAGGGCAAGGGACTAAGGGAAAAAGCTTGCATAAGATCATAATTAAGAGACAAAAGACTCAAGGCTCATATCATAGATACATAGCATGTCCAACAATACCTCTACTACATAGATAGGAGGGGGAGCCACGACAAGCAACTAGGCTCACCCTCATATTCCGAATAGGACGTGAAAAAAGAAGTTTCTCAATACACAATAAGAGATACATTAACTAAGGTCCTCAAAGTAAAGAACTAACTAACTAGCTTGCGTATCACCGATCTAGCCATGTGAAGGAGGAGGATGATCAACTTGGGCACTGGTCTCTACATGGTGATATCATGTAGGCAAGAGTATGTGTTATTACTTTGAATGTACTGAGTATGTAGGATGTAATGCAACAAGACATAGGTATCATAATTAAAACTCATATCAATAGGCAATATGCATAACATAACAATATGGCATGTATGATCAATGCAAAAGTAAATCATTCTTAAGTAACTCATGCTCATATAAGATATCATATATGTAGAAGAGACCAAGCTAGATTTCCAATATACAAACCCCTTGGTAGGTTAGTGATGATTTTACACATCACCCTAGAGTATGAGGTACAAACCCCTCATCAAGGTTAGTAATGACAGCACCCATCACCCTAGTGTGTGAGGTACAAACTCTAACCAATATTAGTGATAATAGATCCCATCACCCTAGTGTGTGAGGTACTAATCCCATATCAAGGTTAGTGATGATAGCACCCATCACCCTAGTGGTTGAGACATTAACCCCTCAAATAGGTTACTCAAATTGGGCATGGTCTAATGCAATATTTTATATAGAATATATCATATACATAAGCTCATTTCATCATCATATAGTCAATCATATCATATCTCATGCTTTGGACCTTCAATTCATCAAGGAACCATATCTGAACATTTTATCAAACACTTGGCAGGTGTGTAATAGGGGTACAAGACCATGCAATTTAGAGATGAAATCACAAAAGAAAATCCATTGTAAAATCAAAAATCAATACCTTGCAACACCCTCAAGAAATATACATCAAAACCCCTCATCCAGCTTTGCCATAGATCCAAGATTTATAGCTCAAAACATAGCAAACCAGTCACAACTTTACATAGCTTTAACATAGTTCATAGATATATACATACTAGTAAACCCATTTGTAAAATCAACTTTAAATCATGTAAATTGAGTAAAGTGGGGTTAAGGCACCATGCGTGGAAGAATCCAATGGTTAAAACCCATATACCTTGACTTTGGAGAGTTTCTTGAAGAAGATTTCAAATGGAGGCTTGAAGCTTGAATGAAATCCTTAGGTACGTATAACTTTTGGGACTATTGAGTATTGAGGAGGACTTAGCGTTGACTTGCTTTCCTTGAATTACAATAAGACTTCTTAGGAACCTTGAGAATGGATGGAGAACTTAATAAAGATTAGAGAGGAATTGAGAGGTTATTGGTTGGTATTTAGGGCTCAAAATGGCTTGACAATGAAGGATTTTTGTGTATATTGGTATAGGATTATTACGATAATCACCCTGGAGTTAAAAGAATAATTTTTGTAAATTTTGCGGACCTAACGCGAACAGTTACTATTTTTGCGAAGTTTCACCAAAAATTAATTTTCTTGGAACGGACAAAGTATACCTTGTGGGTACTCATTTTCCCCTATAATTTTTCCCTCTGAACAAGAATATGAAGTCGGATTTGCAAAATTTTGCATGGATTTTAAGATATTGCAAAAAATGGATCATAGGGTCTTTCTAAGCTATGTGGAGGGGTGTTTAAATATCCTCGATTTGAGATTAAAAGAAATTATAATTATGGTGGCATTCCTAGGCAGGTGTGGGAGACTTTCATCTCACATGACTCCTAAGTGATAAAAGAAAGAAGAACCCATTTTCTTTCTTTTTTGATTACCTTCCTCGCGTATGTATAAGACCTGCATTTCAACCATCTCCCCCATGGGAGAAAACCTCCATATTACCATCTCTCACCAAGGCCTTCAACTCTAGCAATGCAGGGTCATGATCTAGTTTTGCCTTTACCGCCTAAATCAAGGAAGACTTAGAACTATCAACAACCACTACACCATCATTATCCACTTCATTCAACCTAACCCCCAATATAGCCAACTGATAGACCTCTCTAGCTACCGCTTTGCCACTATCATCAACATGATCTAGGCTACCCATAGACACCCTAGCGCATTAGCCACAATATTAGCTTTGCCAGAGTGATAATGCACACTCATATCTTAATCTTTAAGAAGCTCTAACTACCTTCTTTGTCTCAAGTTAAGATCTTTTTAGGTAAACACATATTTGAGACTCTTATGATCGATAAACACATCAACATGAACCCCATACAAGTAGTGACACCAAATTTTCAAAGTAAATACCACGACCGCCAATTAAAGATCATTGGTGGGATAATTCTTCTCATACACCTTAAGTTGCCTAGAGACATATGCTATCATAATCATTTTGCCTCAAAACACACCCTAAACCAATTCTTAAGGCATCACAATATAAGACAAAACCATCCAACCCTTCTGGTAGAAACAAGATAGAAGCGGAGACAAGCTTATCTTTCAAAGTTTGGAAACTCTTTTGACACTCATCGGTCCATACAAATTTCACCTTCTTTTGTATCAATTTGGTCATAGGAGAAGCAATTCACAAAACACCGGTAATAACCCACCAAAGCCAAGAAACTTCTTATATTCGATAAATTCAAAGGTCTAGTCCAATTTCTAATCACCTCCATATTCTTCGGATCCACCTTAATTCGATAACTCGACAGCACATGCCCCAGAAAAGTAACCTTTTTCAACCAAAATTTTGCCTACAACCTCTCCTCCCTCAAGATTTGCAATGCCACCCTCAACTGATCCACATGCTCCTCCTCACTATAGGAATAGATCAAGATATCATGAATAAAAACCATCATAAAAATGTCAAGGTAGGGTTTAAAGACCCTATTCATAAGATGCATAAATATAACCGGTGCATTAGTTAACCAAACGGTAATAACCACAAACCCAAAGTGCCCATACCTAGACTGGAAAGCCATCTTAGGAATGTCACACTCCCTCACTTTCACTTGGTGATACCCGGCTCGATGATCAATCTTAGTGAAGTGACTAGCCCTTTGAAGTTGATCAAAAGGGTCATCAATCCTTGGTAGAGGGTACTTGTTCTTTATAGTAAATCAATTAAATTGCCAGTAATCAATGCACATTCTAAGATAAAAATCCTTTTTGTTCACAAACAACGCTCATGCACCCCAAGGTGACTCACTAGGCCTTATAAAACCCTTCTCCAACAAATCCCACAATTGCTCCTTCAAATCCTTCAACTCCGTCAAGGCTATACGATAAGGGGGAATAGAAATGGTTGAGTGTCGGGAAAAAGGTTTATACCAAAGTCTATTTCCCTTTCGGGAGTAACACCGGGAAGCTCATTAGGAAAGACATCAAGAAACTCACTAATCATCGGAACCGACTCTATAGGAAGGACTTTGGACTCAATATTCCAAACCCTCAAAAAATGATAGAGACAACCCTTAAAAATAAGCTTTTGGACTTTAAGACAAGAAATAAATCTACCCTTGACCACCATATCATGACTTTCCAACTCAAGGATAGGCTCATTAGAGAATTGAAATTTCACTCTACGGGTTCTACAATCAATAAAACCATAATATGCATGTAAACAATCCATCCCAAGAATGACATCAAAATCCACCATATCTAATTCAACAAAATCACAAAGCAAGATTTTATGCAAAATCAACGCTAGAAAATTTCTATAGACCCTTTTAGCAACAATGGACACACCAACAATGGTAAACACTTCATAAGGGTCACACAACAATTCGGGACTAACATGAAGCTTTTTGGAAAAAAAAAAAGAGTAATAAAAGAAAGAGTGGCACCAGGGTTTATCAAAGCACGCAGATCAAAATCAAAAAAACCTTTAACATACTTGTGACAACATCGGGCACCTCATCTATCAATTATCTCCTTTGAAGAGCATAGAATCTATTTTGGCTTGGAGCACCCCCTTGTTAGCCTCCTCTTCCCTTTAGACCCGTATTTGCACCTTTGACTTGTGGACGACCATCTCTACCCTTATTTTGATTATTTGGACAATCAATCACCTTATGACTCACTTTACCACAACCATACAAGCACTACCGTTCTTCAAACATGGGCCATTATGGCTTCCACCACATTTTTGGCACATAGGGTTAGGCACTATACCACCACCTTAGACCTTTGGGTTGTCATTAGTAGACCTTCTATTAGGAAAATTTGAAGACCCTTGGCCTTGAAACTTGTGGCCTTTAGGAAACCGACCGCCCTAGGGATTGTGGAATCCATCTTCAAAACGAGCCCTCTTAGCCTCACTACTTCTTTTCTTTCTAAGATTTTCCCCCTCTAGGTGCTCGTGATATGTCATGAGGCTGGAAAAATTCATATCACCTACTAAAATGGCAGTTTAGCACTCTACGTTGACCAAGTCAGACACTTCCAACACAAAGTTGTTCTTCCTTGACCTCAGCTCAGCAACTAATTATGGGGCATACATGGATAGTTGGCCGAACTTGAGGGCATACTCCCTCACACTCATAGACCCTTGCTTTAGATTCATAAATACCATCATTTTCTCCTCTCTTAGCTTAATAGGAAAGAACTGGTTGAGAAATACCACTTCAAACTCTTCCCAAAAGACAGCATCACCATTTCCCTTCTCCATCTTCCATTGAATGAACCATATTTGAGACACCCCTTTGAGTTGGTATGTCTCCAACTCCATTTTTTCCTCCGAGTCAACCCCCATAATGGGCAACACCTTATACACCTCATCAATGAATTCTTGGCGATTCTCATCCACCTTGGATCCATGGAACTCCAATGGATTCATCCTAGTAAAATCGCTTAGCCTTGAGGCCAGAGTAGGAGCATGAGGAGCTTAGGCCCCTTGGTTAATTTGGTTGGTTGTAGCATGAGCCTACATGGTTGTAGCATCTCAGAACTCATCACGAGCCACTCCCCATCTTGAGGAGCTTGAGGAGTGAGAGGGACCAGTTGCTCCTCGGGTTAACGGGCTCTCCTTGGTCTTCCACTTGGAATAGGCATGATATAGAATATAAAAGAACATTTGTTAGAGGCAAAGATTTACCTTAACTTCTATAGCATGAAATAGATCATGAAGAAGGGCAACATTTCCTAAAAACGCCTCATAGCCTCTTACTCATAGTTGTGGTGCACTTCACAACCATGAATAAGACTCTAATCGACGCGATGTGTTGGATTCTGAGGATACTTAACAACCTAGTGCTCTGATACCAAGTTTTTCATAGCCAAGCCTAGGGTATATATGTGACATGGCAAATGGGAACCCGAAGGAACCCCTAATAAGCCTCTTAGCATATCATAGGCACATCCTTGGTCGCGGACGAAAAATAAACAACAAGAGATATAAGTAAGGAAAGTAGGACTAAGGGAAGTCTTGGTACTTATATAGCATAAAAGAGTCAAAGCTAAAAGCATAAGTGTCATGACCCAAACAAGGTGCTAGATGTGATACGGCGAATAGGAAATCCGAAAGGAACCCTAAACAAGCCTCTTAGCATATAATACATACATCCTTGGCTGGAAAAGCATGATATCAACAAAATCGATATAAATAAGGGGAATTAGGAGTAAGGGAAAGAGTTTAATATTTATATAACATAGATGAGTCAAAGCTCAAAGCATAATTACACCACTTGTCCAACAACAACTCTAAACATGGAACTGAGCAGGCGTCATGACACTTTCCGAGCTCACCCTTATAATCATAAGCATTCAACAAAAGAAAAAGAGTATTTACATAGCATGAAATCAATTGATATTGTCCTCAGAGTTGAGGACTCACCAAAGCTTGCTTCAACAGATAGTACTAGCCATGAAGAGGAGGAGAAGGATCAAACGGAGCTTCTATTCGTACATGGTAACATCATATAGGCACAGTGTATGTGTTAGTACGTTAGAATGTACTAAGTACGTAGGATGCAATGCAACAAAAGATAGGTAACATACTCAAAATGCATAGTGATAATAAAAGGATAAGAGTAATACCAACATGACATGCATGATCAATGCTTGAAGTAGAACATGCTTATAAAGAACATACTACATGTGTAGGAAGAGACCAATATCAAAGACAAAGCAAACTATTACTTGAACTCCATGGCATACCATCCCCTTGGAAGTTGATTGACGTATATACCCCTCAATTTGTAGTACGAGCATACCACCCCCCGACAAGGTGATTAAGGCTTGGCACCACCTCAACAAGATGATTGATACTTAACACCCCCTCAATAAGGCCACCGAGGCTTGGCACCCCCTCGTCAAGGTGATTGAGACATGGCACCCTATCAACAAGGTGATTGAGGCATGGCACCCCCTCAACAAGGTGATCAAATTGCAACATCATAGATACCTTTCATGAATTCCACACACACACACACACACACACACACACATACACAC
>JAOTQR010140453.1:0-108266 GCA_025774065.1 Solanum ossicruentum | reverse complement strand
TTCAATTCATACGCATTTCATTGTCTATGTAACATACTCTCTTCATTTCCATATTGTATTGTATGATTATTTACATGATACATGCTGTATATACCTCCTTATAGCTCCAATATTATGAGCACCAAAAGAATAATCTCAAAGGTAATAAAAAGATAAAGTAAACAGTTTCTGATAAGTGGTGGCCCAAGGGGTGGAAGTATCACCTACCTAGGGACGATCCTATCACGGGTGGTAGCCCAAGGAGGTTAAGGAAGAACCTAGCTAGGGAAGATCCCATATCTCGAGGGGTGGAAGAATCAATTAGCCAGGGAAACATCTTATTACGGGTGGTAGCCCAAGGGGCTAAAATAACCTAGCCAGGGACGATCCCGATACAATTCACCACTGATCAATTGGTCATTTGTATTACACCTATGCACATATTTTATAGTACAGATTTTACTGTAACGGTAAAGCAATATAAAGAACATAAAGTATACGATTCCAAAGTATATCTAAAGGTGGTCTCTTATCTTATACCAGTGCATAATTCCATTTGAACTATACTTCATATATAGTATTTGCTACCTTACATATTTAGTACATTATCTCGTACTGAGTCCCTTGAGAGGGACCTATATTTCATTCTGTAGGTGCAGGCTCTAGTAGATCTCCCCAGTAGAGTTCAGGACATTTTGCTGCTGTTACCAAGCTCCAGGTTGCTTCAGAGCTTTGGGTGTATTAATAGCTTATATGTTTGCATTATATAGTTAATTCAGACGGGGCCTATCCCGAACATTTATGGATACTTACTCTTGACTAGAGGCTTTGTAGAATATGTAAATTAAAGTGTGGTCATGTCTCATACTTTAGACACCGTGGCCCCAACGGCCTAGTCGTTCGTGTCTCCTTTTATCTTGTTATTACCTTTATCCTCCTAGAAGTATGCCAAACACAAAAATTTTCTTATAATATGTATACAAACATATATATATATAGGTTGGTTCTCCCGAGCCTTATCGGTAACGGGTGCCAGTCCGCCCTACTGGGACTCTGGGGCGTGACACTAGAATGCACCAGGCACAGTGCTCCAATGGCACGGAGAAGGAGTATTTTTGTCCAATTTTATTGTTCAGTCCAAATCTCTTGGCTCTTGGGCCTAAGTCTTCCCATGCGTGAAAGGACCTATGCTTAGCCATATTTCATTTTCATATCATACAATTCATTCCCCAATACTCTCTCAAACACTTAGACAAATATTTCACCCAACTCAAGTGTCCCAGACTCACTTCCAGATCTTAAGAAACTCATTCAAGCTCCAAGCTCTCATTCAAATCTAATTCAACCTCATTTATGTCATTTATGATCATCTTTTGTCCCCTACATCAAGCCAAGCACAAAGGAACTTTTGTTGGCTATCTTTTGCACAAGTACCGGTATAATAGAAAGGTCAACTCTCTTAGCACGAAAAGACCTGGGTGGCCCAAAACCTACCAAATCAAATCTCTTTGAATTATTTTTCCAATGCACTTGGTTTCACCTTATTTAGAGTTTGGATTAAAAGGTTATGTCCATTTTTGTGAACTTATATATGTAGGGGTATCTACGGGGTTTTGCCAAATTCTGCCTTATTAATGGCATTCAGTGAATTTAGTCATTTTTATTAGTATATTGGGAATTCCGGTGCTATCTTAACACCTCTAAAGACCTAACCCTATTCCTGAAGATCAAATTCACTCCTTCCAATTGGAATACACTCTTAAATTTTCTCAAGAGCCTCCATCAATACAAATTCAAGAAAACTCAAGAGCAAGCTTTAGATTCCTAGACCCACTTCCAAACTTCAATATTTCACAACTCAATTTCAATAAATACAAGGTCTAAGATATGTGGGTTTTATTCATGGGTACCTTTCACCCATGAAGTCCAATCTTTCATTTCTTTGAAAATTACATATTTTCAAGTTGTGTTGCTTATGGGTATTATTCGTTAGAGATTATGATCATATGCTATATTGGGATTTTATGAAAGTTTGATTGAAAATACATGATTACTCATTTATATGTCTATACCATGAGATGATTTACCTATTATGATTATACATGTTTTAAGCTTTAGAACCATGATCTCTCTTAGGATTTAATGAGGGGTTTCAATGTATTTTGCAAGATGGTATTACCAAGTATTGGTGGGCTATTTTGCTTCAAGTTTTCTTGTAGGATTTCACTCTTGAATTGCATAGTTTTACACTAGCATTATACATTCACCAAGTGTTTTATAAAATGTCTGATTATGGATTCTTGAGGAATTGAAGGTCCAATGCATGTCTTATGAGTTGAATGACTTTATGATGATGAAACAAAGGTTTATGTATGATAACTATATGAGGATAAAAATAATGCATGTATATGATGATGAAAGGAATGTATGTATATGATTTTATCTCTATAGTTTTGCGATGACCAAGCATTACTCGATAGGTTGTAGGCCCGGGTAACCTTGCTGAGGAGTTTGTACCTCGAACGCCTCGCTCGAAAGGTGGCAGGGCTGTTGGGGATTTGTACCCATCAACCTTGTTGGGGGTTTGTACCCATCAACCTTGTTAGGGGGTTTATACGCCATCAACCTTGTGGAGGGGAGGGGTTGTACTCATCAACCACATAAAGGGGTTTATACCTTATGCACCTCTCCAAGGAGGTGGTAGGCCTTGGACTGCACTAAGAATGGTCACTCTCTACACAACTATTATATTCTATGTAAGCATGATTTACTCTAAGCACCTTCCATGCATGTCATATTGCTATATGCTCATCTATTACCTAATTATGCATTTTGATTAGGTTGCCTATCTATTATTGCATTGTATCATACATACTTAGTACATTCAAACATAGTAATGCATAATCTATGTCTACATGATATTACCATGTAGGAACCGGAGATCCTATTGATTCTCCTCCTCGTGGCTAGAGGATTGTTCAAGTTAGCTTTTGGCGAGTCCTCAAGTCTGGGGACAATATCTATCTTCTTCTATGCTTATGTTTAGGCTATATATCATATATTTGGATTACCTAATGTCATTAGTATGAGGGTGAGCCCGGTTGCTTGTCTTGGCCCCCGCAAAGTTCTATGTTTAGAGGTGTTGTTTGACAACTATGTAAGGATGTTTTGAGCTAGATTCTCTCTTGTGTCTCTTGAAGCTTTTATAAAATGAAGGTTTTTCCTTAGTACCTATGTCTTTATTTCTACTATTATATTGTGTTTAGTTGTTTTCGTTACCAAGGATGTGTAATGATATATCAAGAGGCTTCCTTGGGGGTTCCTTTGGGTTCCCCTTGCGCCGTGTCACATCTAGGCCCTAGTTTGGGTCGTGACAAGTAGACCACTTCTTTAATAGTGAGGGGTAATCATTGGGATTCCAATTTATAGCTCTCTTAGTCTTATTCTATGTCGGTTGAGGTCTCTTCCCTCACACATTTTGTGTTCTATGCAAGTTGAATGATTTACAAGCACGTTTTACTTCAAGCATTGATCATGCATGCCATATTTAAATTAATCTTATCTATTTCTTTTTCCTATGCATTTTGACTATATTGGCTCATGTCTTGTTGCATTGCATCCTGCATACTTAGTATATTCAAATGTACTAACATATACTTTTACCTTCATGATATCACCATGTAGGGAACGAAGCTCCTCTTAATCATCCTCCATGAGGCCACTGAGATTCTTCGAAGACAAGCTTGGTGAGTCCTCAAGTTTGAGGATGATATATACTTTCTTGATATTTTAAGACTTCTTGTGTTGAATATTTGACATTATGAGGGTGACACCAGAAAGTGTCATAGCTTCCACTCTAATGTATGTTTAAGGTGTTGGAACAATGATGTATCTATGACTTAAGCTTTGACTCTTGAGTATTTTATGATTATCCAAGTCTTCCCTTAGCCCCTTTATCCTTATTTATATCTCTTGTTATTATATTTCTTCCGCGACCAAGGATGTGTGGATAGTATGCTAAGAGACTTGTTTGAGGTCTCTTTGGGTTCCCTATTCGCTATATCACATCTAGGCCCTAGGCTTGGGTTGTGTAAAACTTGGTATCATAGCACTAGGTTATTAAGGTTCCTTGGAATTGAACACACCGCGTTGATTAGAGTCTTATTCATAGTTGTGAAGCTCTCTACAACTATGAGTGAGAGGCTATGAGGCATTTTAGGAAATGTTTCACTTCTTCATGGTTTGTTTCATGTAGTAGAGCTAGGTGCTCTGAAGCCTATTTCTTATTTTTAATTATTACATTTCAAAATATTTCTCAAGCCATTTAGGACGGTGATATTTCTAATGTGGAGGTTCATAATGCTCTATTGATATTAGTCAAAGCTGTGACCGCCCAACTCAACTAATTGGTAGGCACCCTCTAGAGCTCAAGTGATAAGAGGGGGAAGAAAAAGGCCAAGAAGGCCCGAGTTGATACTTCATCTTCTACTAGACTACTAATGCCCAAGTTCCCAAAGAAAAGGACCCTTTTTTCCATTTGTCGAGGGTGTGACAAGAAATATCAAGGAAGGTATTTGGCGAGACTTCCGGATTGTTTCAAGTGTTGCGGTGCTGGGCATAACATGAGGGACTGCCTAGTGGCCTCAAGGGAAGGGAGAAGAAAGGTCCACATTGAACGTGGCAATGGTAGGAGGACTTTCCCTAGTTGCCCATAATATGGGAGAAACCATAATGGTGCTTGTCTGAGGAACACGGGGACATGCTATAGGTGTGGCGAGATGGGACACAAGATTGTCGATTGTCAATATGCTTAAAAGAAGGGTAATAGTGTTGGTATTCAACTTCGCCTCCGTGCCACAAGTATGGAAGCACCATTCAGTAGATTGTTTGGCAAGTTTGAGTGCATATTTTGAGTGTAGTGCGAAGGATCACGAGTCCGGACATTATCCATGGGTTAAAGGATCATGAGGATTACTGTCGATGTTCTGAACCATACCCCTCTATAGGTCACTAGATGGAGTAATGCTTCATAGGTATTTTAAGGTTTATGATTTTGATATGTACGCACTCTTTCTTTTATTACTCCTTTCTTTGCTAAAATTTTTCATGTTGACCCAGAATTATTGTGTGAATTCTATAAATTGTCTACCCCTATAGGTGAGTCTATTGTTGCTAAAAGAGTCTATAAAAATCGCCCCGTGTTCATTTTGCATAAAAACTTACCTTGTGATTTTATTGAATTAGATATGGTGGATTTTGATGTCATTCTTGGGATGGACTGGTTGCATGCATCTTATGCTTCTATTGATTGTACAAACCATAGGGTTAAATTACAATTCCCTAATGAACCTGTTCTTGAGTAGGAAAGCTGTTATGTGGTGGTAAAGCATAGATTCATTTCTTGTCTTAAAGCCCAAAGTTGATTTTTAAGGTGTATCTCTATTATTTTGTGAGGGTTAGGGAGGTTGATTCCAAAGTCCTTCCTATAGAGTCATTTCCTATGGTTATTGAGTTTCTTGATGTCTTTCCCGATGAGCTTCCTGGTGTTCCTCCTGAAAGGGAAATAGATTTTGGTATAGACTTCCTTCCCGATATCCAACCCATTTCTATTCCCCTTTACCATATGGTCCTGGCGGAGTTGAAGGAACAATTGAGGGATTTGTTGGACAATTGTTTTATAAGGCCTAGTAAATTACCTCAGGGTGCACTAGTGTTGTTTGTGAAGAAAAAGAATGTTTTTTTTAGTATGTGCATTGATTACCAAAAACCTAATAGAGTCACCATAAAGAACAATTACCCTCTATGAAGGATTGATAACCTTCTTGATCAACTTCAAATGGCTAGTCACTTTTCTAAAATTGATCTTCGATCCAGGTATTATCAAGTGAAAGTGAGGGAGAGTGACATTCCCAAAATAACTTTTTGGACTAGGCATGGACACTTTGAATTTATGGTTACGTCTTTTCGATTGACTAATGCACCGTCTATATTTATGGATCTCATGAATAGGATCTTTGAACCCTGCCTTTATTTTTTGTGGTGGTTCTTGTTGATGATATCTTGATTTATTCTCAGAGTGAGGAGGAGCATTTGGATCACTTGAGGGTGGTGTGGCGAATCATGAGGGAGGAGAGGTTGTATTGTAAATATGAAATATGTGAGTTTTGGTTAAAAGAGGTTGCATTTTGGGACATATGGTGTCGGGTGATGGTATTAAGGTGGATCCTAAGAAGACGGAGGTGATTAGAAATTGGCCTAGACCTTTGACTCCATCGGATGTTAGATGTTTCTTAGGTTTGACTAGTTATTATCAGAGGTTTGTGAATGGATTCTCTTCTATTGCCTCTCCTATCACTAAATTGACTCAAAACAAGGAAAAATATATATGGACTGATGAGTGTGAAAAGAGTTTCCAAACCTTGAAAGACAAGCTTATCTCTGCTCCTGTTTTGGCTCTATTGAAAGGTTGGAAGGATTTGTTGTATATTGTGATGCCTCATGAGTTGGTTAGGGGAAGGTTGGATGAACTTGATAATGGTTGTGTAGTGGTTTTCAATGGTTCTAAGTCTTATTGATTGAGGAGGTAAAGACAAAACAAGATCTTGACCCCACCTTGCTATAATTGAAGGCTTGGGTGGAAAATGGTAGAGTGCAGGTTTTCTCTCAAGAGGGAGATGGTTCCCTTAGGTACCAAGGTAGGTTGTGTCTGCCAAGTGTGGGTGATTTAAAAGAATTGATCTTGAAGTAAGCCCATAATTCATGTTATTCTATTCACCCCGGTTCTACAAAGAGGTATAAAGATTTGAGAGAGATGTATTGGGGAGATCTTGAGTTAAAGGTTAGTGATTGGGTTTACTTGAAGGTCTCACCATGAAGGGTGTGGTCTGGTGTGGCAAGAAAAGGAAATTAGGCCTTAGGTTTGTGGGACCTTATAAGGTGTTGAGGAGGATCTGTAAGGTAGCCTACGAGATGGAGTCGCCATTAATATGAGTATGATTCGTCTGGTATTCGTTGTGTCTATGTTGAGGAAGTGTTCAGGTGACCCAAGTGCTATTGTACCTTTAGATATGGTGGGTGTTGTAGAAGATAATTTGAACTACGAGAAGGTCCCAGTGGGGACTTTGGCTATTCAAGTGAAGAGCTTGAGAAACAAAGATGTAGCTTGTCACGACCCAAATGAGGGCCTAGATATGACACGGTGCATAGGGAACCTGAAGGAACCCCAAGCAAGCCTCTTAGCATATCATTACACATCCTTGATCACAGAAGCAATTAAAGAACAATAAAAGAGTAGAAACAAGGGCATGGGTAATAAGGGAAAACCTTTTATTTCATAAAACATCCAGAGAGTCAAGCTTATAGCACTAGTACATACTTATCCAATAGCACCTCTAGACATAGAAATTAGTGGGGGCAAGGACAAGCAACCAGGCTCATCGTCATAATAATGAAAATATGTAATCCAAAGATACACGATATGGTCTAAACATAAGAATGAGAGGAGTTAGATATTGTCCCCGGACATGAGAACTCACCAAAAGCTAACTTGAACAATCCATCTAGCCACATAAAGGAGGATTAATAGGAGCTCTGGTTCCTACATGGTGATATCATATAGGCATAGAGTATGTGTTAGTACATTTGAATGTATTAAGTATGTAGGATGCAATACAACAAGAGAAAGGCAACATAGTTAACATGCATAATGATAAGCAATCGATAGCATAATAGCAATATGACCTGATCAATGCTTAAGTAAAGCATGCTTGAAAATTTCATACATGCAAATCTTGTTTAACACAATAAGGTAACATAATTAGATCATCCAAATACCTTATACTAGAGGGTGAGGGAAATAGCATAAGTCATATCCCCTTCTACTAGGTAAATGGGTAGTACATAAGGGTAAAGAGATAGCATAGTTCATAAAACCTACATGTAAACATGAGATAATGAATAGAACATGAGGGTAAAAGGTAGTATAGGTCATAAACCCTACATGTGAGTATGAGATAAAGAATAACACATGAGGGTAGAAGGTAGGATTGGTCATAACCACTACATGTGAGCATGAGATAATACATAATATTGAATAGCATATAAGGGTGAGGCATACCGCATAGTTCATAAGACCTTCCCATGAGTACATTGTATAAGGTCAAAGCATACACAAGGGTAAGGAGTACAACATAGTTCATAACCCCTTCATGTAACTGTGATTAAGTAAGTAATATTGATTCGTACATGAGGGTAAGGTATACAACATAGTTCATAACCCCTACATATGGAAATTATCCTTGTACTAGAGGGTAAAGCATATAACATAGTTCATAACCCCTTCTAGTAGGCTTCACAATTCACGAGAGCATAAACGTTAGCATAAGGACTCCATAATTCATCAATCATTCCTAAGAACACAACGAACGTGAGAGCCCAATACTTCACTTGCAATACCATAGGTGCTTTACATGATTGAAAAACACGTATGTACATTTCGTTCATCACCATAAGCCACTTGACTCATAAACTATGTAATAGATCATCAATAACTCAAGAACCCTTATACGAACATTTTATCAAATACTTGGTGGGTGTGTAGTGCTAGTGTAAAACTATGAAATTCAAGAGTGAAATCATGATAGAAAATTCCATGTAAAACCATCAATAGATACTTGGAAAAACCCTCAATCAATATACATGAAAGCCCTTCATCAAATCTCACAATAGATGTTAGATTCATAGCTCAAAACATGCTAAAACAGTCATAATTTCATGAAACCCCAGCATAGTGTGCAATGAAATTCATAATAGAGAAGAAGCATCAGTAAATCAACTTTAATTCATGCAATATTAGGTAAAAAGAAGCTTGGGCTTCATAGGTGAAAGGAAACCATGAAAGAAACACACATACCCTGACTTTGGAGAGTTTCTTGAAGAAGATTTGAAATGGAGACTTGAAGCTTGAATAAAATCCTTAGATCCATATGAGTTTTGGGACTCACTCTTGTAGAGTACTTAGGGATTGACTTGGTTTCCTTGAATTCAAACAAGACTTCTTGAAAACCTTGAGAATGGATGAGGAATTTGATGAAGATTAGGGAGGATTTTGAGAGGTTTTTAGTTGATTTTTAGGGCTCAAGACTACTTGATAATGAGGGATTTTCATGTATATAGGCATAGGATTATTACCTAATTGCCCTAGAGTAAAAAGAACAATTTTTGGAAATTTGTGAACTAGTCCGCGTTAGGTTTGCATCACAGACCCGCTGTGGACAACTACTCAAAGTATACGTTGTAGGTACTCACCTCCACCTTAATTTTTCTATCTAAACAAGAATATGAAGTTAGATTTGTTAAATACTTCACGGATTTTGAGATATTGGAAAAAATGCATCATAGGGTCTTTTCGTGTTACGTGGAGGGGTGTTTATAGACCCCCAAGTTGAGATATAAGGGAATGACGATTATAGGGGCATTCCTAGGCAAGTGTGGGGCATTTCAATATCTCCTCCTTGGGAACATTCATCCCTAAATGTCTAAGAAACATACATAAGAAGAGTAATCATGAAGGAATTAGCCCCAACAAGAATGCAATAATGCACTTAGACACCATTTTATAAAATCTCAACTTAAGTGTTAAAATCACTATGAACTTATCAACATAAACATGTATGTATGCAAACGACATAAGGGCTGGGACCTAAGACTTTGAATCATAGAAGAAAGAACTTGACGTGTCATCATAAGCTTGAATAGAATAAAGGAGGTACGAATATTGCTTCTCCATGCCTGCTCTGGCATCCCCAGAGATACTATCGATTTGACGATTCTCCAAAAAGGCCTTGACGTACTTTACATCCTTATTAATCAACCTTTCCACCCTTCCATCCAATACACTTGTCGGGACCTTCTCCTATGCCAAGTTATCCTTCACAATACCCATAACCTCAAAGAGCTCTATAGTACTAGAGTCACCAACACATCCTCTCAACTTAGAAGCATGAAGAACCAAATGAACCATATCCATATCCATATCCAAAGGCAATTCGCATTCACGTGCAACCTTACCAATCTTCCTCAGCACTTTATAAGAACCCACAAACCATAACTCAATTTCCTTTTTTGCCATCTGGACCACACCCTTCACGGGTAGGACTTCCAATTGAACTAAACCATCAACATAACCACCTAGATCCTACCTTAGTATCCAAAGACACCATCACCCCTATGGGAGAAACCTCCATTTTACCATCCCTTACCAAGTCCTCCAACTCAATCAAGATAGGGATCAAGGCCTTACTTAACTAGACCTCTTCAATCAAAAAAGATTCGGAGTCATCAAAGGCATAACACCACGTTTATCACTTCACCCAACCTTACCTCCATCGAAATTCACAATATCACCCTCAAATGATTCGCAAGATCTTCCTCACTTCCGGAAACAACTCGATACATCATTACCTAGAAATACCGCAACATAATAAGGTAGGGATTAAAGATCTTATTCATGAGACCTATAGTCACAACCGGTGCATTTGCATAATTTCTTCATTAATTCTAGCTTACTTTGACCCCACACTGACAGCATATGAACTCTTTGTGGAAGCTCTATCCCACTGTGCTCATGCACGATTTGTTTTGTCCACTCTTTCCATTAGCTCTGCAATCCTTGCAAATGGTTGATCTACAAGCATGCCCCTATGATAATGTCAACACAAGCCTAAACATTCTCATCAAGTGCACAGTAGAAAATCTCCCAAAGGCATCAACAATGATCTTGTGTTCTGGTACGCTCCTCACGCATTTTACAAACTGCTCCCAAATAGTGCTTATTGAATGACGAGGAAGTTTCTCGATGTTATTGAGCAGGTTCTTCAACTTGAGCTTCTTCGATCAAGAGAAGTACCTCTCAAAAAAGTCCTTCTGTAAATTTGCACAGCTGGTGATTAAACTCTGCAAGAGCGCAGATAGCCATTATGCCGCATTGTCTGTGAGAGACAATGGGAAGATGCAAAGTCCAACAGCATCCATAGACAAATTCTGTGTTCCCATCATACTCTTAAAGAAAAATGCCACATTGTGTAGGTGGATATGTAGATCCTCTGATGGTAAGCCTGAAAATAGTCCATGATTCTACAACATCTAAAGTAACCTACTCGAGACAGTGAACTTTGTGTCTAGTGGTAGTAGTGGCAACATAATAGCTTCAATCAACTCCATAGCCATAGGATTCAACCTGTAATGATTCCACTGGTAAGCATTGGTATTAAAATCCTCACGCTGTAGAATGTCCTCTAAAGGAGGTGTGTTCTCATTCCTATCATCATCATCATTGTTCCTATTCAAGGTTGCATTGGCTGCGTTGTTAGCATTATCTTGGGCAATCCTTTTTATAGTTCAGTGAATCTCTAGATTCAGTGGAGTTAAGGAATTTCCTTGACTCTAAGTGTTGGACACACACTACTCATACACCATGCAAAGAAATAAAAGCAACAAACAAAAGTAAAATAAAAAGAACTAAGGATTAAAACTAGAACTACTAATGAATTCACCAGGTCTAGCCTTACTCCCCAGCAATGGCGCCAAAATCATGATGTCACCCAAGTTACACCATCTTTTTAGAGGATAAAGTGATCTCTATCAAGGTATAGAACATAACCATGGTTAGGGTCGATCCCACAAGGAATATGTAGCCATAAGGAAATTCACCAATATGCAATCCGAGAAATTAAGTGACTCAATTACCAAAAGAGGTGTTTGCAATAATCAATGATCAAATAAACTAAACTAATTATCACAAGAGAAAAATAAATAATAGAGAGCAACTAGGGTATTGTATTCCCCATGATTCCCCAACTTAGTATCACCAGATAACCTAATTCTTATCTAATGCGTAGCATGCAAGATGGTAATTTAAGTTCACCAAGCCCTTTGGTCAAAGGTTCAAGGCAAGTTTCACTATGTGGCCGGTCCTATATACATAGTGTGCATTACTAACCATTACCTGTTAGTCCCAGTACAACCTCCCCTAGGCCCAATTTGGTTGATTAGATGAGAACACATCAATCAAATCCTGTTAATTAAGATTTTTTCCTATTCATTACTACCTTGGTCCAATAAGTAACACTAGACGAGTTCTAATGTTGGCCACCATCGAAAAACATGCAAAACGAAGAGAGTTAATTAATACATGCATATACACCTTCCAAGGATTGTGAATTATTCGATTTTACTTTATTAATTCTTCATATTTACCACATTTAGCTACTCATGCTATGTGTAGATGAAGAGATTATGAATGAAGAATACATAATTAAGCACTTAAATAATTGAATTAAGAATAAGCAAATCCATGTCAATGGAAATCACAAGCATGAAAATCAAATTACACCACAAGTATTCTCAAAGACCCTCTCACAATTTTCTCTCTCAAAATATTGAATTATCTAAGCACTTAACCTAATACTAATCAAAACTAGCGAGAACTTCTGAAAAAATAGCCGAAATGACCTATTTATAATATTTTAACAACAAATCCTAGACAAATTAGGAAAACTAGTTAGCACGCCATACGAAAGATACTTTATGACCCATATTATCTTCGATGACTCGTAGTCAGGGTGTCATAATCAGCTGCTAGAATTTTGAACTTTATTTCTACGACACCCTTTTATGACTGGTAAAGTGGTTTATGACCCATAGAAGGGGTTTTGTCTGATAACTTTCTTGCAAGTCCACTTCTCTGATGCTCAGGGAACAAAAGGTATTGTACGACTCGTAAACTTCTTCACAACTAGTCTGCACGTTCATAGATTTTAACTTTAGCAAATATCCCTTCACTAGAAATCCTCAAAAAATCAATCTACGACTCGTATAATGCTCTATGACAAGTAGAAGGTATCATAAACAGCAAAAACTAGCAACTTCTGCAAGATTTCCCCAAATCATGGCTAACCTATAATCCAACAAATCTAAACATGAAAACATATAAAACCCACAAATATCATAGTGAGAACACACATAATCCAAAGTTTTAAGAATCAAAAGTACTGTGTTTTAACAATATATTAGTAACCCGCAATTTCACATTCTTCATGAAAGATACCCCCATAATCTCCATAATTTTGGAAAGCTCATCAACAAACTCTTGCGGGTCCTTACCCACCTTGGAACCATGGAGTTCTCAGGGATTCATTCTAGTAAAGTCTCTCATCCTAGAATCTGGGGTAGAAGTCTTTGGGGTAGCAACAACTTGGGCCAACATAGTGGTAGCGGCCTAAACTCTTTATTAGTCACCTGGTCTGCTTGAGGGTCTTGAGGAACTTGTGGAGCCAGAGGGTTTCATCATTAGCATTGACTCTCCTAGGAAATGGTGCACACTGTGGATCCATTCTATGAACATTTCAAAGAACAAGCATTAGAGGGAAAAGGACTTGAAGGCACGACATATATCACAAAGAAGTGAAGATTTCCTAAAAGTCTCAAAATCTCCTATTCATGGATGTGGCGTGCTTCATACTTACGAATAAGACTTTACAATATGTGGCATGTTGGACTCCTTAGGATGCCTTTAAACCTTGTGCTCCAACACCCAGTTTATCATGACCCAAACCTAGGGCCAAGCCGTTAAATGGGAAATGTGGCACTCAAAGGCACCCCATCAAAGCCTCTTGTTCATATCATAAGCGTACATAAGGTAAATAAGTACACATAAGAGTAAGCAAGGGAATATAGCATCATAAAAGTCACATGTTTCTCTTTTGGGGAATTATAACATATTTACTCCAATACATGCCTCTACATAAATAATCTTGGTGGGAACTACAACATAGCTTTACTAGCTCACTCTTAAGATAAAAAGTACAATATTCATAGAATCATCAACATAAGCAAGAAACATAACGGCTTGTCCTCGAAGCATGTGAACTCACCAAGTCTTCAATAGGAACACTAAAAGCTAGTGACAATAGTGAGGAATAGCATGATCGTCCATCTCTACATGGTCATAGCATGCAGGCAATTGTATGTGTTAGTACATTAGAATGTACTAAGTATTTAAGTATGCAATGCAACAATAAATATCGTATATAATAACAATATGGATAGACATAGAAATAGAGTAGGAATGATATATGCAAGACTAATGCTCCATTAAGATTATATTTGGAAGCATCATAAAATATTTCATAGACTAGTAGACATTCATATGTGGGAATAAGAGTAGAACCAACATTGAGACTATGTGGACTATTACATGAAATCCCGATGCTACCTCTACCCCGAGTGAAAAAAGAGTCTTCTTTGCCTAGGTAGACTCGACCCTCACCTTATAGGCTCGATCCTAGAACAATGAGAATCCATTATTTTTACCTCACCCTTTAGGCTCTATACCAGCATAGTGAATGTCCATCGAATAGCTATATAGATCCATTAGTAGAAATTATAAGTATATAAGCATCATCATCATCCTACGGTGGCACATAGTTATGGGATAATGGAATCTACCAATGTCCTCTCAGAGCTAAGTCTTATCCTATGGAATATATAGTTATGCGTTAACATTTATGTAGACATCATCATAGTTTAAAAATCATACGTTCATATCTTTGCAAAATAGAAATCGTGGTCTCATCATCCATAGGGATAGTCTATCTACATAAGTTTTTATGTAGTTATACACTCTATCTTATCATCATTTTATAAATATTAAGGTCTTAAGTCACCCGCATCATCATCACCATAACATCATCATCATTATCATAAAATCATTATCATGAGACCATACTTTCATATTTAAAAACATAGTCACAAGATCATACCTTTAACATAGGTAAATTAGGGCCATGTGTAGGTTCATGAGCAATTAAGCTAAAATCATCCAAAAGATGAAAGTTATTTAGGAAACATGCAATTGAAAACACATTGAATCATTTGTAAAGGAACCCATATCACTTTCAAAAAGCCCTAATCATCATATACTTAATATTATTCATTGTAAAACCATCATTTTCATTTAATTGGCATGAATTCACAGTTGGATTGATCAATAGGTATAGCCTCAAGCATAATTGAAGAAATTGGGTAGAAGTAGAGATGGACCATACATTTTACATAATTGAAATTAAATAGAAATTGAGGATTTGAAAGGAGCTCCATAGAATAAACGATTCTATGGATGACGATTCACATATGTTAAGTAAATAGCCTTATAATTTGAAGAGAAGGTAGTGAGCTTGGGTTGATCGTCAATGGAGATCCTTGCTTGTTAAAGAAGAAAGCTTTTGTGAGTAATCTTAGAGAGAGAATTTTTATCGTGAGTGATTTGATGAATAATGGGATTAATTTGGTAGTAAGGGCTATTTATAAAGTGTGTTTGGGTCATAAAAATTGTCCAAATTCATTTTATCACTTAGGAAGAAGTTCCAAACAATATCACTAGAAACTAGAATTGTTCATAAAATTTTGAACTATGGTAAACTAGAGACATGATATGGACTTGCTCCACTCTAGGTCATGTTCGTACAAAGTTCAATTTTCACTTATTTTTATCCAAGAATGAGTTTATGTTACTTTTTTGCTGAAATGAACTCTCTCCGTGACATGGAGAGGTCATGTGTTCTTCTGGAAGTGCAAATCTTACAAAAAAATATTTTCCAATACGGTCGATTTAAAAGTTGAAAGAGACCATTGTCACACACTATTTTACCTCCTAATTAAGAATCTAGCCTCAAATTCTCTAAATCAAATAGTGATGATGTGTTATGAAAAAACATTCTTCATAAGGTCATAAGAAGGCATTTTGAGTGGTGTTACACATCCCAATGAGTGTTTTGCCTCCTAAAGAGCATCATCCAATGTTCATGCCAAATAAACTCTACTAGTATTCAGGGTATTACCAAAGATATTCTTGATATCACAATTCAAGATTTCAACTTGGCCATTGGTTTGGGGATTATAAGGTTTTTCCAGCATATGCTTGACCTCGTACTTACCCAACAAGGATGTGAACATCGAATTACAAAAATAGGAACCCCCATCACTAATAGTAGTCCCTAGTTCACCAAACCTTGTGAAAATGCTCTTCTTTGAGAAAACGAACAACACAATGCCTATTATTTTCTGCTAATGCTATTACCTCCACCTATTTAGAAACATAATCCAAAACTAGCAAGACAAATTTTCTTGTAGGAAAATACAAATGGCCCCATGAATCAATGCCCCACATATCAAACTATTCAACTTCCAAAATAGGAGTAAAAAGTTAACCATGCCTACGAGAGATATTACCTTATTTTGGTATTCAACATATTGCTTCTCCATGTTATTCATATCTTGATACAATGTAGGACATAATAGACACATTGAAACATGTTTGTTGTGGTTCAAACACCATCATGATGACCTCCTAGCAAAGATGTATGACAAGCATCACGAACTGCTTACGTTTTCTCTTGCGGAGCACATCTTCTAATGATATTATCAGCAAACTCTCAAAATAAATGAGGCTCATTATAATAATACTTCTTGGCATCAAAGGTAAATCAGTAGCTCACTTGGTATGGCTTCAAACCATCGGGAATAATACTGCAAATAACAAAGTTGGCAAAATTAGCATACCTGGGTAAAGCTCCATGGAAACCATCAGCGAATACATAAGCAAGATCATTCTCCTCAACCACCTCTTTATTTCACTCATGCCTAGATATATGGTCAACTAGTCAATTCTCACAACCCTTTTGACCTTTTACTTTGAAATCAATTTCTTGCAACAATAAGACCCACCAGATGAATTTAGGCTTTGCATCTTTCTTAGCCATCGAGTACCTCAGTGTTGCATGTGAGCAACCATTTTAGTGCACAAAAGATACTCTCTAAACTTTTTAGATACATACACCACAACTAACAATGTTAGTTGAATGATGGTGTATTTCTTTTAAGCATCTTGCTTGCATAATAAATAGGATGAAACAACAGTTAGGATGAAACAACATTGCTTTTTTCTGACCCAACACAACAGCCAAATCCACACCACTTGAATCGCACATCTGCTCAAAAGGAAGATTGATACATACACCACAACTAACAATGCTAGTTGAATGATGGTGTATTTCTTTTAAGCATCTTGCTTGCATAATAAATAGGATGAAACAACAATTAGGATGAAACAACATTGCTTTTTTCTGACCCAACACAACAGCCAAATCCACACCACTTGAATCGCACATCAGCTCAAAAGGAAGATTCCAATTAGGTGCATCTATAATAGGAGTTGAAACAAGTTTTTCTTTTAAACATTCAAAAGCCTTCATACAACATCATAAAATAAAAATGCAACATCTTTTTAAATCAACTTGTACAATGGATGTGCAATCTTTTTAAAAAATCTTTGTTAAATCTCTGATAGAAACTTGCATGGCCAAAGAAAGTATGAACTCCCTTAACAGAGATAAGTGGAGGCAACTTGGCGATCACCTCTAACTTTTCTTGATCAAGTTGACTACCTATACATGAGATCTTATGACCCAATACAATGCCAATCTTTACCATAAAGTGGCATTTTTCCTAATTAAGCACAAGATTTGATTTAACACATCTTTGAAAAAATTTTCAAAGATGTTATTCAAAAGTGTCACCCAAGATTGAAAATAATCCATAAATACCTTCATAGTGTATCCAATCATATAAGAAAAAATCAATAGCATACACCATTTGAAAGTTGCAGGTGGAATGAATAAACCAAACGACATTCTCCGAAATACAAAGGCATCATATGAGAATGTGATGGTAGTTTACTCTTAATATTCATGGGGCATAGAAATTTGATTGTAACTAAAACACACATACAAAAAGAAATAACTTCCCCTAGTTGCAAGACAGTCAAGCATTTGATTCATAAATGGCATAGGAAAATGGTATTTCTCGGCTAAAGCATTTAACTTCTGGCAGTCAATACAAATACTCCATCTAGTACCCAGGTGCATTGTAATAAGGACACCTTTCTAATTAGGAAAAATCGACATACCCCCTTTCTTTGTCACACACTGAATGGGGCTGACCCAATGACTATCCGCGATGGGGTAAATTACCTTGATGTCAATGCACTTGTTAATTTCTAACTACTTCCTACATAGGGGGTTCAACCTTATTTGATGCTTAAACGTATGCTTACAATGATCTATAAGCTTGATTTTATTGTTGCAGACACATGATAGAATACCAACAATAATGGTAATTGTCCACCTAATGGCCTTAACAAACATCATCAACACATCAACAAGGGCTTCAACTTTCCAATCAAGAAGTGAAGTTGAAAAAATCATCGTCAAAGTATTGTTTCCACCCAAGAGAGTGTAATAGAGATGAGAAGGAAGAACCCTAAGCTCAAGCTTTGGTTGTTCCTCTAGATGGCTTTACCGGAGGTCACTATTGATTCTTCAAGTTAATATAAAGCCTTGGGAAAGTTTTGAAATGTGAACCCAAGCCTAACAATGTTTTAAACATATTATCGTAATCCTCGATATCTTTACTATCATTGTTCAACAACACTGCAACCAATGATTCATCAAGACCCAACATATCATCCACACTAGCAATTGTATTGTATACCACATCAATGAAAGAGAGGACCTAAAGGTCATTCGGTTTCCTCATGGATTTGCAAACATTAAAAGTTATTTCTTTATCATTAACCCAAAATTTCAACTCACCACTCTCAACATATAATATAGCTCTCCTGGTATCGAAAAATAATTTATCGAGAATGATAGGAAATTTTATATCCACCTCACAATCCAATATCATAAGATCACCTAGAAAAAATGAATTTATAATCCTTTACCAACACATCATAAAGAATACCAATTGGTTATTTGATTGTACCCTTTGCTATAATAAGACACATCGTGGTCAATGTAGGTTTTCCTAGACTAATTTATTTAAAAATAGCATACAACATCAAATTAGTACTCACCAAAATCACATAATACCTTCTCAAATTGAAATAACTCAATGGTATAAGGAATAGTGAAAGCTGCCAAATCTTCCCTCTTAACAACATTGCTTGACATAATAATATTATAGCTTTGGGACACCTCAATAGTCTCGAAGTCTAAACTTGCTTCTTAATCACTAATTCCTTCATAAATTTAGCATGACTAGGCATCTCAAGCAAAGCTTCAATCAACAAAAGATTATTAGAAAGAGTCTTGAAGATTGAAAGAAATTTTTGAAATTTCACATCATCATCTTTCTTTTTAATCCTTTGAGTAAATGGAGGCTTAACCTTGGGTAACAAATTTTAATAAACCAAAGAATGAATGATCTTCGCTTCTCATTTGCAACATCATCAGTTACATTTGCTTGATGCTCATCATAATCATTCAATGCAAAGGTTCCCTAGAAAAAAATTAAACTCAAAACAGGTATGAGGCACAAGTACGACTAGCAGTGGAGACTACGAGTTGTAGGCTGGATCATACTAATTTCCAGTAACATTTCTAAACAAAAGGCATGCTTATGAGATCCTCACTATGGTTCGTAGTGAACACTATGACCTCTAGGTTCGTATCGTATAACATATATTAAGAGACCATATGTAATTGTTATTCCCTATGAGGGGCCATTACGACTCGTAGGTCCTTCTACGAGTCATAGATAACCTCGTAGTAGGGAATATCAAACACCAGTGGTGTCTTCATCCTTACCATGTGAACAACAAACAATCAACCAATGATTTCAAACAACATTCGAAGCAATATTATTTTTCAAACTATATAACTGGCATAATAATATCCCACGACCACTAATCATGATACTTCAATCTAAAACCCATTCAGTCAACCATAAATTTCCCACATATTCAAGAATTTCAAAAACATTCAACAATCTCAGAACTCACAACGACAAGACTAACGCATAGACGTAGAAGTTCAAGGGGATTAGATGCACAAACAGACAACGGATATTTCAAACCACCACCTTCAATCCCATAGCAATACCCACAACAAAATTTCTATCCCACCATGAATCTACCAGTTAATCAAGCATCACATATTCATTTCATGCATATGATAAAAAATAAACATGGCAAGATGTCATCATCACAACCACCAAACAAGAGTGATTTCAAAATTCGGAACTACATTAGGAAATTTTAAACGACACATCTAATTCCCATTGCTTCTGCATCAATTTTCTAATGGGTACTTTCAGTAGCAGTTACAAACACACAATCGTCCAAGAATTTAAAGAGACATGAAAGTATGAGTGCGAAATTTAACCAAGAAACATAGCATTTGAGAAGATGATATGAAATTAATCTCAATCAGAAGAAAGAGGCTGAAACACTAGGTATTGGATGCTTTTCTAGAAAGTTCATCGGAAAATTACATGTGTACGCCGAAAATGGGTCAGAGCAGTGGGCGAATAAAATTTGGGAATGAATTTTAGGGATTAGGATTGTATTTTTGGGGTCAAAATGAATTTTTACCCCTTTTATAGAAAAATTGGGCCGCCTTTTAAAATCATTGAGTCGGGTCTATAAACCCCAACTAGGAGTAGTAGGGCTTCCTATGACTCATAGGTCATGGTTTTGTAGTAGACCTTAGCACTTAGAAAAATTCAATAATTATACCTGCGCACTACGAAAACCTTTTATGACACATATCATGGACAAACAATGATAGGGTTGGCTCGTAGTGTGTGTGCCAATTTCGATCGAACACTATTAGTCTCTACGAGGCATGACCATAAGTCGTAGTGTAAGCTATGGCTCATATACTTGGTCTTAGAGGTTGCTTGAACTATCATTTTCTTCCAACTTTCACAGTTTCTTTACACCTGTACCCATTCATCTCAAAATATACAATTATCCCAAAAATGCAATTGATTCAATGTCTTAAAAAATTAAAACAAATATCAATCTACTACCTAGGAATTCATTCAACCAAAATAAGCTTAAAACAAGCAAAACACATGAAAAATTTTAGGGTTGCCTCCCAAGAAGCACCTTATTTAATGTCGTGTCTAGACTTAGTCATCATCAATCATCAGAAATCCTCAATGGCCCACACCTCGCTCTTGAACTCATCCAAGTACTTCATTTAATGGCGAATATTAAAAACAACGTCTGCATTGCTGACTCTAAACCAGAGCTGATTGGAATCTATGTCTACCAAAGCTCTCCTAGTGGCCAAGAATTGTCTCCCCCAAATAATAGTTACCTCAAAATCAACCTCCCAACAAAGAATCATAAAATCCTCCAGAAAGGTAAACTTATCAACTTTTAACAATACATCAAAGAGAATTCCCTTTGGATTCTTGATTGTTCTATCAACCATGATTAACCACATTCTTGTGGGGGTAGGAGAACCAAGACCAAGCTTTTTGAATACGACAAGAGGCATCAAATTATGCTTGCTTCTATATCACATAATGACCTTGTAAACTCTACATTACTGATGGTAAAAGGAATGGTGAATGCACCGGGATCTTTCCTCTTTTGGACTAGGATGTCATGGCCCAAGCCTAGGGACTAGATGTGACAAGGTGAATGGGAACCCAAAGGGACCCCAAACAAGCCTCTTCACTTATCATTTACACATCCTTAGTCTCAGAAGAAATTAAACAACTATAAGAGAGTAGAAATAAAGAAAAAGGGACTAAGGGAAGTCTTCATAGCATATGTCATCAAAGAGTCAAAGCTTAAAGCACAATTACATAACTTTTCCGACAATACCTCTAGAATAGATTGGGCAAGGGCCAAGACAACGTTCCTGGCTCACCCTTATAGTCATAAGCATTTCAACAAAGAAAAGATTCTCTACTTAATATTGGATCAATAGCTATTATCCTCGAAATTGAGGACTCACCAAACTTGCTTCAAGAGATAGTATCACTCCATGGAGGAGAAGGATGATCAATTGGATCTCTGATTCCTACATGGTAACATCATTTATGAATAGAGTATGTGTTAGAAGGTTTGAATGTACTAAATATGTAGGATGCAATGTAACAAGAGGTAGGCAACACAATAAAAATGCATATTCATAAGCAAGAGATAGTACATTAGTAACATGGCTTGCATGATCAATGCTTGAAGTAAAACATGCTAGTATAGAACATTACATACACGTAGGAAGAGACTATCATCATAGGCCAAGTAACTAGTACTTGGAATCTAAGGCCTACCACCCCCTAGGAAGGCGATTGAGGTATCTAGCCCACAATTGGTAGATGGTCATAACACCCCCATCATAGTAGTCAAGGTATATCCCCCTCAACATGGTAGATTGACATAATACCCTCTATCATAGTGGTCAAGGTATATACCCCTCAACATGGTAGATAGACATAGCACCCTCCATCATAGTGGTCAAGATATATACCCGTTAACATGGTAGATGGGCACAACACCCTCTATCATAGTAGTTGAGGAATAGCACCCCGTCAACAAGGTGTGGTTAACTTTCAGCACTATAGACACTTTTCATCAAATCAACACATACAAACATTCCTTTCATCATCATATAGTTACTTGACTCATAGGACATGCTTTAGATCATCAATAACTCAAAAACCCTTAACCAAACATTTATCAAACACTTGGTTGGTGTGTAATGCTAGTGTAAAATCATGCAATTCAAGAGTCAAATAATGTGAGAAAACTTAACGTAAATCAACCCACCAACACTTGGTAATACCGTCTTGCTATATACCTTGAAACCCTTCATCAAATCTCAAAATAGATCATAGATTCATAGCTCAAAACATGCTTAAATAGTCACACTTTTATGAAACCCTAACATAGTTTTTATTCAAATTTCATAATAGATGATACCCATCATTAATCAACTTGAAAACATGTAATTTACGTGAAAATGAAGGTTGGGCACCATAAGTGAAAAGACCTAATGGTTGAAACCCACATACCTCAACTTTGGAGATTTCCTTGATAAAGATTTGAATGAGAACTTGAAGGTTGAATTAATTCCTTAAGGTCCAAAAGTGAGCTTGGGACACTTGAATTCGGTGAAATATTTGGCTAAGTTTTTGAAAGAGTTTTGGGGAATGTCTTGAATGATATGGGGTTGAAAAATGACTAAGCATAAGTGTTGTTATGCTTAGAGAGGCTTAGGCCCAAGTCCCCAAACACTTGGACAGAAGTAAGAAAAACTAGCAAAAAATAAATAGGTCTGCGCCAGTGGCGATGATCGATTCTGTTTAGTGAAATTTTTTGAAAACAAAATTTTATATGGTTTCTCCAAAATCGGGGTAAAATCCATTTGCCACTCAATTTTGCCCCCTGATCATGAATATGAAGTCAGCTTTTCAATATCATGCATGAATTTTGAGATATATAGAAATTACGATTATCGGCATTTCTGAGGCACATTTTCGAGCACTTTTTTTGGGGCGTTTCAATATCTCCCCATTGGGAACATTCGTCCCCAACTATCAAAGAAGCATACATAAGAACAGTAATCATGATAAAATCATCCCCAACAAGATTGCAATAATGCACTTAAACATCATTTAAAAAAATCTCAACATAAGCGTCAACATCACCATGAACTTCTCAACATAAACATGAATGCATGCAAATGACATATGAGTTGATACATAGGACTTGAAATCACATAGAGGACTTAAAACAAGCACCGTGGGCCTGTCTTCCTCGGCTTCCCATGTGGAACTTTTAGCTTGTTGGTTTCTCCAAAGAACCTTGATGGAAGCAACATCTTTGTTCTTGAAACTCTCCACTTGTCTATCCAAAAAATATACCGAAACCTTGTCATAAGTCAAATTGTCTTCAACAACACCCACAAAATCAAGAGGCACAACAACACTAGTGTCACCCACACACTTCCTCAACATAGACACATGGAACACTTGATAATCAAATTCATATCATTAGGCAACTCTAACTCATAAGCCACCTTACCAATCCTCCTCAACACTTTATAACGACTTAAAAATCGTGGACTTAATTTACCCTTTTTACAAAAATGAACCACACCCTTCATGGGTGAGACCTTCAGGTAGACCTAATAATCAGCCTTAAATTCAAGATCCCTTCTCCTCACATCGGCATAGGAATTTTGACGACTTTGAGCTGTTTTCAACCTTTTCCTTATCAACAGTACCTTCTCCATGGCCTCTATAACCAGATTCGATCCCAACAAAGACATCTACCCTACCTTAAAACATCCAATCGGGGACCTACAATGTCTATTGTAGAGAGCCTCAAAAGGAGCCATCGCAATGCTAGAATGATAGCTATTATTGTAAGCAAACTCAGTGAGTGGAAGATGATCATCCCAACTATCCTTAAACTCCAAAGCACAAGTTCTAAGCATACCCACAAGAGTTTTGATAGTTCTTTCGGCTTGGCCATCCGTTTGAGGGTGAAAGGTTGTACTAAGCTTTACCTTGTACCAAGACTCCTTGGAAGGACCTCCAAAAGTGAGAAGTGAATTAAGCACCATGATTCGATATGATAGACAAGGGCACCCCATGTAATCTAACCAATTCATAAATGTACAACTTCATAATCTTTGGCACCAAAAGTATTCTTAACTGGTAGGAAATGAGCTGACTTTGTCATTCTTTCAATCATAACCCAAATGTAGTGAAACCGCTTTCTAGTCTCAGGAAACTCAACCACAAAATTCATGTTAATTTCCTCCCACTTCCAAGTAGGAATCTCTATATCTTGGGCTAGGCCTCCCGGCCTTTGAGGTTCGGCTTTGACTTGTTGGCAATTATGGAAATCGAATATAGATTTAGCAATATCTCTCTTCATGCCACCCCACGAAAACACTTCCCTCAAATCTCTATTCATCTTGGTAGAACTGGGGTGAATAGAATAGGAAGAATTATGAGCCTCATCAAGAATCTTCATTCTCAAGTCATCAACACAAGGCATACACAATATACCTTGGTAGCTAAAGGTACCACCTCCCCATTGGAAGAAAACCTCCACCTTGCTATCTTTCACCAAGACCTTCAATTCTAACAAGGAGGGGTCAAGATCTTGCTTTTCCTTCACCTCCTCAATCCATGAAGATTTAGAGCCATCAACAACCATAATACCACCATTATCATCATCCTCTAACCTAACTCCCAATCTAGCCAAATAATGAACCTCTCTAGACACCTTTTTGTCCCCATCAACATGTGCTATCCTACCTATGGACACCTGACTCAAAGCATCGCTGACAATATTAGCCATACCTTGGTGATAATGCACACTCATATCATAATCCTTAAGAAGCTCTAACCACCTTTTTTGGCTCAAGTTGAGGCCTTTTTGGATGAACACATATTGAAGACTCTTATGATCTGTGAACATATCAACATGCATGCCATATAAGTAATGATACCAATTTTCAAAGAAAATAACACGGTGTCTAATTCAAGATCATGGGTAGGATAATTCTTTTCATGCACATTAAGTTTTCTAGAGGCATAAGCTATCACCTTACCATTATGTATTAAAACACAACCCAAACTAATATGTGAAGCATCACAATACAGAACAAACCCTTCCAACCCTTTTGGTAGCGATAAAATAGGATTGGAGACAAGCTTATCTTTCAAGTTTTGGAAGCTCTTTTCACACTCATTGGTCCTCACAATCTTTGCCTTCTTTTGGGCCAACTTAGTCATAGGAGAAGCAACAGAAGAGCACCCATTTAAAAACCTCTGATAATAACCCGCTAAGTCCAAGAAACTTCTAATGTCTAATGGAGTCAAATGTCTAGGCCAATTTCTAACTACCTCCATCTTCTTAGGACCCACCTTTATACCATCACCAGATACCACACCTAGGAATGCAACCTCTTTCAACCAAAACTCACATTTCTCATATTTGGCATATAACTTATCCTCCCTCAAGATTTGTTACACTACCCTCAAGTTATTCACATGCTCCTCCTTACTATAGGAATAGATCAAGATATTATCAATAAGTACCACTAGAGAGAAATCAAGGTAGGGTTTAAGACCCTATTCGTAAGATCCATGAAGATAGCCGATTGCACTGGTCAACCTAGAAGACATAACTACAAAGTCATAGTGAACATATCTAGTCTAGAAGGTCGTCTTAGGAATGTCACACTCCCTCACTTTCAGTTGGTGATACTCGAACTGGAGATCAATCTTAGAGAGGTGACTAGCCCCTTGAAGTTGGTCAAAAAGATCATCAATCCTTGGTAGAGGATACTTATTCTTGATGGTAACACTATTAAGCTGCTAGTAGTCAATACACATCCTAAGCGAACTATCCTTCTTCTTCACAAACAACACCAGTGCATCCCAAGGTGATTGGCTAGGCCTAATAAAACCCTTTTCCAAAAAATCCCTTAATTGCTCCTTCAACTCCTTTAACTCTGCCAGGAACGCATGGTAAGGGGGAATAGAAATTTGTTGAGTATCGAGAAGGAGTTTTTCACCAAAATCTATCTATTTTTGGAGGAACACCCAGAAGCTCATTGGGAAAGACATCAAGGAACTCATTAACCATCAAAACTGACTCTATGGGATGGACTTTGGACTCATTATCCCTAACCCTTATAAGATGATAGACACATCCCTTAAAAATCAACTTTTGGGTTTTAATGCAAGAAATGAATCTACACTTGACCACCACATCAAGACTCTCCCACTCAAGGATGGGTTCATTAAGGAATTATTATTTGACCCTACTGGTTCTACAATTAATAGAGGCATAATTCGCATGCAACTAATCTATCCAAAGAATGACATGAAACTCCACCGTATTCAACTCAACAAAATTACAAGGCAATATTTTATGCTAAATGAAAATGGACAATTTCTATAGACCTTTCTAGCAACAATGGATGCACCAATGGGAGTAGACTCCTTATAAAGCTCACACAGCAATTCGACTTCAACATGAAACTTTTTGCCAATAAAAGAAAGTGTGGTACCCGGATCTATCAATACATACACATCAAAATCAAAGACTTTTAACATACCGGTGACGACATCGAGCACCAAATCTACCCCTTGCCTCCCTTGAAGAACATAGAGCTGATTGTGCATTAGGGAACCACTTTGTTGACCTCCTCTTCCCAAAGGAACCACATTCACACCTCAGCCTTAAGAACGGACATCTCTACCCATATGTTGCACACGTGGACAATCAACCAACTTATGACCTACTTCACCACACCCATAACAAGCATTAGTATCCTTCAAACATGGGCCATCATGGCCTCTACCTCTTTTCTTCCTCGACTTTTCCCGCTCTAATTTTTCGGCATAAGTCATGAGGTGGGACAAGTCCATATCACCTACATGGAAACACGACACTCCTCATTTACCAAATCCGATACACCTATCACAAACTTGTTCATCCCAGACCTTGGCTCTGCCACTAATTGTGGAGAATATTAAGAGAGTTGGTTGAACTTGAGTTTGTACTCCTTCACACACATGGAACCTTGCTTCAAATTCAAGAACTTCACCATTTTTTCCTCCTTTAGCTTAAGTAGGAACTACTGGTTGAGAAATGCTACCCTAAACTCCTCCCAAAAAATCACATTGTTGTTTCCCTTCTCCTCCTTCCATTGAGTAAATCATATTTGGGCCACTCCTTTGAGTTCATAAGACGCCAACTCCACCTTCTACTCCGATCTAACACCCATAATAGGCAACACTTTATACATCTCATCAATAAATTCTTGAGGATCTTCATCCATATTAGACTCCAATGGGTTCATTCTCATGAAATAACTTACCCTAGATGCCATAGTAGGAGCATAAAGGGATTGGGCCCCATGGTTGATTTGATAAGTCATAGCTTATGCTAACATGGCAGTAGCATATCAAAACTCTTCTTGAGCTGATTGTACTTTGGGTATACGAGCTCTTCTTCCTCTTAGGTTAGGCATGATCTACCATAGCAAAGAAAATTCGTTAGGGGAAAACCTTACCTTAACTCCAATAGCACAACATAGAACAAGAAGGAGGAAAACATTTTTTAAAATGCCTCATAGCCTCTCACTCATAGTTGTGGTGCACTTCAAAACCATGAAAAAGACTCTAATCACCATTATGTGTAAGATGCCAAGGAACATTAACAACCTGTGGACTAATACCAAGTTTGTCACGACCCAAGCCTAGGGCCCAGATATGACATAGCGAATGGGAACCCAAAGCGACCCCAAACAAGCCTGTTAACATATCATTTACACATCCTTGGCCACGAAAGCAATTAAAAATAATAAGAGAATAGAAATAAGGATAAAGGGACTAAGGGATATCTTCACAACATAAGTAATCAAAGAGTCAAAGCTTAAATTACAATTACATAACTTGTCCAACAACACCCCAAGCAAAGATTGGGCGGGGACCAAGACAAATGTCCATGCTCACCCTTATAGTCATAAGCATTTTTAAAAAGAAAAGAGTCTTTACATAACATAAGATCAATAGCTATCGTCCTCGGAGTTGAGGACTCACCAAACTTGCTTCAAGAGATAGTACTAGCCATGTGGAGGAGGACGATGATCAAGTGGAGCTCCGATTCCTACAAGATAACATCATATCGGCATAGAGTATACGTTAGTATATGTGAATGAACTATGTAGGATGCAATGCAATAAGAGATAGGCAACATAATATAAATGTATATACCTAAGCAAGAGATAGTATATTAGCAACATGACTTGCATGATCAACACTTGAAGTAAAACATGCTTGTATAGAACATAATACTTGTGTAGGAAGAGACCATCATCATAGACCAGGCAACTAGTACTTGAAATCTAAGGCCTACCACCCCCTAGGAAAACGATTGAATTATCTACCCTTAATTGGTAAATGGGCATAGGGGTCAAGGTATATACACCTCAACAAGTTAAATGGACATAGTACCCTCCATCATAGTGATCAAGGTATATACCCCTAAACATGGTAGATGGACATAGCACCCTCAATCATAGTGGTCAAGGTATATACCCCTCAACATGGTAGATGGGCATAACACCCCCACCATGGTAGTTGAGGCATAACACCCTTTCACCAAGGTGTGGTCAACTTGCAACACTATAGATACATTTCATGAAATCAACACATACAAACATTTCTTTCATCATCATATAGTCACTTGACTCATAGGTCATACATTAGATCATCAACAACTCAAGAACATTTAACCGGACATTTATCAAACACTTGGTGGGTGTGTAATGGTAGTGTAAAATCATGCAATACAAGAGTCCAATCATGTGAGTAAACTTAATGTAAATCAACCCACCAATATTTTATGATACCCTCATGCAATATACCTTGAAACCCTTCATCAAATCTCAAAATAGATCATAGATTCATAGCTCAAACCTGCTAGAATAGTCACAGTTTTATGAAACTTCAACATAACTTTTATTCAAATTTCATAATAGAAGATACCCATAATTAATCAACTCGAAAATATGCAATTTACATGAAAAGAAGATTGGGCACCATGGGTGAAAGGACCCAATAGTCAAAACCCATATACATCTACTTTGGAGATTTCCTTGATGAAGATTTGAATGAGAACTTGAAGCTGAAATGAATTCCTTAAGGTCTAGGAGTGAGTTTGGGACACTTGAATTGGGTGAAATATTTGGCTAATTATTTGAGAGAGTTTTGGGGAATGTCTTAAATGATATGGGGTTGAAAAATGACTAAGTATCAGTGTTTTTATGCATAGGAAGGCTTAATCCCAAAGCCTCAAAGCCTTGGAATGAAGTTAAAAAAATTGGCAAAAAAAAATATAGGTCCACGCGCTAGCGACGCTGGCCAGGGGCACGGATCGATTATATTTTGTGAAATTTTTGTAAAACAAAATTTTGATATGGTAGCTCTAAAATTGGGGTTACCTATTTCCCACTCAATTTTTCCCCTGATCAAGAATATGAAGTCAGATTTTTTATATCACGCTCGAATTTTGAGAATATGGAAATTGTGATTATGTGCATTTCTAAGGCACATTTTCGGGCACTTTTTGGGGGGCATTTCATAGGCATTTGGTCATTCTGGCACTACATTATTAGAACTCTTGTGAAAGCTCTTTGCTTACTATGTGCTTTTTCATCACAAAATCCTTCATATACTTAGCCTACCCAGGCATCTTCTCCAATACTTCTAGAAGGGGTATATTAATGGACGATTGCTTCAACATCGAAGGGAAATGTTTGAGCCTACCATACTCCTCCTTTTTCTTTAGTCTTTGAGGAAAAGGTAGAGGAGGTTTTGGCATCATCTTGAACTTTTCTTGCACTTTCAGTTCTTCACTTTACATCCCATTGCTTTCCAAACCTTTTTTCTCAACCTCAACCTTGTCATCAACACCCTTCTCACAAGCTTCGTCGTCAACCGCCGGCATTAGGGAGTCTACGGTACTTTTCCCACTTCTTGTCATAACTTCCATGCAATGCCCATCTTTCTTTGGATTTTAAACCGTATTACTTGGCAATGTTCCCTTTTGGCTTGGTTTAATTAAGAAGATACTTGACCAAATAATTGCTATAATTGTTTGATGGCCACCGAGTGAGACTCTAATTTTTGGTTGATGCTTGAAATATCTGATTTCATCACTTTTAAAGTTTTTTCTTGATGGTCATCCCTCTTCAACAACTTATCAAACATTTCCTCGATCCTAGAATTGCTAGACCCAGCATCACGATTATGGGGAGGTACATAGGGACCATTCCTATATACATCTCTTCGGCCCCACTCAGGCTTCGATTCTCTTTCTCTTTCATAATAACCGCCACAGTTATATCTATATGCACCCTCTCTATTATAGTTCTGACCTTGATTTTTAGAACCTTGCCGCCAATAATTTGAGTTTGAGGGAGAAGATCCTTGAGGAGTTCCATAGTTCTTCTTATTCTATTCACTCTAGTTCCACCAAAATATATAGATATTTGAGGGACGTGTATTGGTTGGGAGGCATGAAGAGGGACATTTCCAAATTCGTTTCCGGTTGCCATAGTTGTCAACAAGTTAAAGACGAACATCAAAGGCCAGGTGGCCTAACCTAAGACATAGAGATTCCTACTTGGAAGTGAGAGGTGATTAATATGGATTTTGTGGTTGGGCCCAAAATTAGAAAAGATTTTGATTCCATTTGGATTGTGGTTGATAGGATGACAAAATTGGCTCAATTTCCACCAGTTAAGACTACATATTGGGCTAAAGAGTATTCAAGGTTGTACATCCATGGGTTAGTTAGATTGCATGGGGTACCTTTGTTCATCATATCGAATCATGGTTCACAATTCACTTCTCACTTTTGGAGGTCTTTACAAAGGGGTCTTGGTACAAAAGTTCACCTTAGTACGACCTTTCACCCCTAAACGGATGGCCATACTAAAATAATTATTCAAATAATTAAGGATATGCTAAGGCCTTGTGTATTAGAATTGTGGGGTAGTTGCGATGACCATCTTCATTTGATTGAGTTTTCTTCAACAATAGTTATCACTCTAGTATCGGTATGGCTCTTTTTGAGGCTCTCTATGGGAGACATTGCAGATCACCGGTTGGTTGGTTTGAGGTAGGAGAGGTGGCTTTACTGGGACTAGATATGGTTATGGAGTCTCTTGAGAAGGTTAGGATGATTAGGGAAGGGTTGAGAATAGACCAAAGTGGTCAAAAATCATATGCCTAAGTGAGAAGAAGAGACCTTGAATTAAAAATAGGTGATTGGTTTATTTGAAAGTTTCTCCAATGAAAGGTGTGATCCTTTTTTGTAAAAAAGGGAAGTTCAGTGTAGGACATATTGGTCCTTATGAGGTATTGAAGAGGGTTGGCACTGTAGCTTATGAGTTGAGGTTACCTAGTGAAATGAATTTGGTTCATCTGGTATTTCATGTCTCTATGTTGAGGAAGTGTGTTGGTGATCCTAATGCTATTGTGCCTCCTGATGCTGCGGTGTTATTGAGGATAACGTGAATTATGAGGAGGTTCTAATATAGATCCAAGATAGGAAGTGAAGAGATTGAGGAACAAGGAGGTGGCACCATTAAGGTCCTTTGGAGGAACCAACAAATCGAAAGTGCTACTTGGGTGGCCGAAGCGAATATGTGAAAGCGGTATCCCTATCTCTTCCACTCTGCTAAAGCCTAAGGTACTAATTTTATGTCCCCTATGTGATTCAAGTCTTGTATTTAGCCCCTATGTCATTCATATGCATTCATGTTTAACTTGGCAAGTTTATGATGATTTCACACTTATATTGAGATTTTGAAAAAGGTGGCTTAGATACAATGTTGCATTTTAGTGGGGCTGATTTGTCTATGATCATTCTTGCCTTGTACGTCTCTTCTACATTCAGATACGAATATTCCCAAGGGGGATATATTGAAATGAGCCCAAAAAGTGCTCGAAAACATTTCTCAAGCCCAAAATTTTACATTCTATATATCTCCAAGTCCGTTTGTTATTTCAAAAATCTGACTTCATGTTCTTATTCAGTAGGTCAAAATCAGGTGAAAAAAGGTCTAATCCCAATTTAATAGTAAAAGATTAGCAATTATGAAATTCCCTAATATAGATTTCCAGTGGGATTTTCGCATTGCCTCTGTGACTCGCCCCTGTACATTTTGGGGACTATTTTTTTAGTTCGTATAAGACTTCTAAGCCTTGGGCCTAAGTGTTCTCAAATATGTTTTTACCTATACTTAGCCTTATTTCACCCTCATATCATCCTAAACATTTCATAATACACACTCAAACACTTAGTCATATTTTCACTCCCCAAACTTAAGTCCTAAACCCTCATCCCAAGCTGAGGTTCTCCTTCAAGCATTTTCTTCAAGCTTCAAGTCTCCATCTCCAATATTCACCAAGTTCATATCCAAGCTAAGGTATGAGGCTTTATTACATGGTTTCCTTTCACCCATGATACCTATGCCTCTTTTTACTCAAATGTGATGATTTAAAGCTAATTTACAAATGGGTCTTGATTATTATGAAATTCACTGCACACTATGTTAAAGACCTATAATGTTATGACTATTTTGCTATGTTTTGAGCTATAGATCTTTGATCTATCATAAGATTTGAAGAGGTGTTTTGATGTATATTGCTTGAGGGTGTTGCAAGGTGTTGATTGGTGGCTTTATAATTGATTTTCTTGCATGATTACATCTCTATATTTCATGGTTTTATACTAGCATTACACACCCACAAAGTGTAGTAAAATGTCCGGATGTGGTTTCTTGAGGAGTTGAAGATCCAAAGCATGAGATATGATATAAATGACTATATGATTACGAAATATGCTTATATATATGATATACACTATATAAAGTTTTGCATTAGACCATACCCGATCTGGGGGATAAGAGCTCGGGTAAGCATGGTGGAGGTTTGTACTCATCAAATATGTGAGGGTTTTGTACTTCGCCACTATGTTGATAAGGTGTGATTATTATCAACCATATTAGGTGTTTATATCACACAACCACCAAGGGGTTTGTACCTTGAATAGTTAGCTTGGTCTCTTCTACAGATATGATTTACTATTTGAGCATGAGTTACTTAAGCATGTTTTACTTAAGCATTGATCACCTATGCCATATTATTATATTATGCCTATTATTTAATATTACACATTTTGATTATGATGCCTATTTATTGTTGCATTGCATCCTACATATTTAGTACATTCAAATGTATTAACCCATACTCTATGCCTACATGATGTCACTATGTAGGAAACGGTTCCCAAGTTGATCATCCTCCTCCACGTGGCTAGTTCGGTGCTATTCAAGCTAGTTGGTGAGTCCTCCACATCGGGACCTTAGTCTACTCTCTCTTGTTATGTATTGAGACACTCTTCTTATGTTCTATTTGACTATGAGGGTGAGCCTGGTTGCTTTTTCTTGGTCCCCACTCTTATCTATGTAATAAAGGTGGTTGTTGGACATGCTATGCATCTATTATATGAGTTTGATTCTTGTCTCTTGACTATGATATTGTGCAAGCTTTTTCTTAGCCCCTATTCTTTCTCTTTAATGTTTTTATATGCTTCCACGACCAATGATGTGTAATGACAAGTGATGAGGCTTGTTTGTGGTTCCTTCATAGCATATCATTACACATCATTGGTCACAGAAGCAATTAGAGTGACAATAAGAGATAAATGTAACCAAGGGGAAATTAGGACTAAGGATAAACTTCCATATCATAAAGCATCAAGAGTTAATAGAGTCAAGCTCATAGATACATAACATGTCCAAGAGCACCTCTACTACAAAGATAAGATCGGGGGCCAAGACAAATCAATCGGGCTCACCCTCATAGTCAATACATAAGTCAAAGAAAAAAGTCTTAATGCATAGCAATAGATCATAAGTGATGTCCCCGGAATGGAGGACTCACCAACAAGCTTGATAGAAGTTGTACTAGCCATGTGGTGGAGGATGATCAAGTGGTTCACCGGTTCCTACATGGTGACATCATATAGGCATACAATATGCATTAGTACGTTTGAATGTACTAAGTACGTAGGATGCAATGCAACAAGAGGTAGGTATCATAGACAAAATGCATAATCATAAGCAATGAATAGCATACTTGCAATATAGCATATATGAATGATTCTTGAAATTAAACCATGCTTATATAGATCATAATACGAGTGTAAAGAGTGACCATTATAATGTAATCCAAGGCCGACCACCTCCTTGGATAGGCGCCTGAGGTATGAGCCCCTTCATGAGGTTGATGAAGTAGAAACCCTCTACCGAGGTTGACGGACTACAAACCCCCCAACAAGGTTGACAGAGTATAAACCACCCATCAAGGTTGATTGGGACCAAACCCTAACAAGGCTACCCAGGCCTACCTCCCCCCAAGCTAGGCGACCAAGGTACCAACCCCTCGATAGGTTACTAGAGCCCATAACCCCCTGAGCTACGCTTGGTTATCCCCAACACAATAGAGAGATAACATCATATATATGCACACCTTTCATCATCATACGCATACATTCCTTTTCGTCATCATTCCATCATCATTTAGTCATTCAACTCCTATGACACGCACAGGAGCTTCAATTCCTTAAGAATCCATAACAGGACATTTTATCAAACACTTAGAGGGTATGTAATGCTACTGTAAAATCATGCAATTCAAGAGTGAAATCATGCTAGAAAAATCAGTGTAAAGACATCAATACATACTTAGTAACACCATTAAACAATATACATCAACACCCTTCATCAATCCTCACCATAGAAATTAGACTCATGGCCCCAAATATAGTAAAACAGTCACAATTTCATAAACACCAACATAGTGTGCAGTGATTTTCATAATAAATAAGACCCATGAGTAAATCATCTTTAAATAATGAAAATTTAAGTAAAATGGAGCATGGATATCATGGGTTAAAGGAACCCATGAAAGAAACCCACATACCTTAGCTTTAGAGATGAACATTTAAAGATTGGAGATGGAGACTTCAAGCTTGAGAGGAAATCCTTATATCCGAATAGAGTATGAGACTTAAGATTAGGAGATAAAATATAAGTTGTGTTTAAATGAGCATTGGGGAATGTTTAAAATGATATGAGGGTGAAAAATGATTAAGTATGGATATTTTTATGTTTGGGGACACTTCGGCCCAAGACTTAAAAGCCTTGGACCATAAGAAAAATAACTGGGCAGAATTTACATAGTTATGCATCTAGTTCGCGATGTGGACCTATCACGGAGGAGAGATTTACACTAGTCCGTGACAACTACGCATCGCGGCACAATCGTGGATCGGTTCTAGAAATTAAAATTTTGGAAATTAGAAATTGTTATTCGTTTGCTCTAAAATTAGGGTTAGACTTATTTTCCACTCAAAATGACCCCCTAAACAAGAATATGAAGTTGAATTTTTGATATCACACACGTATTTTGAGATATATGAAAATTACAATTCTAGGCACTTCCGGGGCACTTTTTGGGCACTTTATGGGGTCGTTTCAAAACCCAAAAAAAAATTTTGAAGCATCAAAATAATAAACAATCCCCTTCCAGTCCTCTTGGTAGAGCCAAGATAGGAGAGGACACAAGCTTAACCTTTAAGGTCTTAGAAACCCTATTCATACCCATCGGCTCACTTAAACGAGCCTTACTTGGGGTCAACTAAACCATATGAGAAACAACAGAAAGAAACCTACTCATAACCTCCAGTAATAACCCACTAAGCCCAAGAAGCTCCTAATATGCCATGGGCTTAAACATTTAGGCCAATCTCTAATCACCTTTGTCTTACTAGGGTCCACCCTAATACCATCACCCAGTATCACAAGACTTAGGAAGGAAAACTATTGCAACCAAACTCACATCCCTCCTCCTTAGCTTACAACTTCATCCCTTAAACCTTGTAGTACTACCCACAAATGACTACATGCACCCCATCAATTCCACGGGCAAATCAACCTATCATCACCCAATCCATCATAAGCATAATAAGGCAGGGTCTAATAATCATGAGACCTATAGACATAGTCGGTGCACTAGCCAAACCAAAAGATACTTCCCCAAATCGACATTATCGGAAAGGACATTCAAGAGTTCATCTATTACCCAAAATAATTCAAAGAGAAATAATATAGGTTCAACACCCCTAACCCCCATAAGACAAAGAATGCAACCCTTAGAGATTAAGCATACCATACTAAAAGAAATGGACCTACCTCTTTGCAACCAATTTACAAGCCCCGACTTAAAGACTGATATAATAGGGAATCAGAAATTAACTCTATGGACCCTACATTCAATGGGAGCACAATGCCAACGTAACTAGCCCATCCTAAGCATAGTATCAAAATCCACCACACTAAACCCAACAAGCCATATGGCAAGACCCAATGTAATATAAACACGAAACAACACTTATGAATCTTCAAACAACAATATACTCACCAGTGAGATAGACACCAAAGAGAGTTTGGAACACACATGAAACACACCAGTAACCAAAAGAATAATGAAATAGATAGTGGCACTCGAGCCCATCAATGACAACAAATCAAAGCCAAAGAAAATTTCAACATACCGATAGCAACATCAGGCACCTCATGTCCTTCTTGAGTCACTTGATCAACATAAATACCTTGATCTAAAAGTCGCCCACCCTTACACCTCCTTTGAGCAGATGGACAATAAGCTAGCATGTCATCCGCTTCACCACATCCAAAATAAGCACTAGATTTCCTCTAACACAGGCCACCATGGTTCTTCCTACATGTAGAGCCCTTGTGATTAGTCATTCCACCATCACCTCTTTTACCCTTACTGCGTCTATGAGGGCAATCTATTATCTTGTGACCCTTCTCTCCACAATAATAACAAGCATTGGTACCCCTCAAGCATGGGCCATCATGGGCTCTACCACATCTTGTGCACCTAGTATAAGGCACCACACCACTACCACATCTACATTTAGGACATTGGAACTTCCTTTCACCACTTGCCCTCTTGCACTCCTTACATCTCCTATTACCATTTGAAGTCTCGGGAGCACTCACTTATTGATCGGAGTGAGTTGCCAATTTTGTCACCGCTTTGGCCAACACCCAAAAAGTGTTGCGAACCTCTGTATTTGTCAAATCATCGTCCTGAGTAGCTTGCGAAATATCCTATAATGCAATGATTAGGGATTAGCAAAAAGACCTAGGGGACCTAACTCTATTGCAAGACATAGATATTGAAGAAGTGAAACGTTTCCTAGAACGCCTCATAGCCTCCTATTCATAGTCGTGGTGCACTTCACAACCATGAATAGGACTCTAATTGACTCAGTGTGTTAGAGCCCAAGAATCTAACAACCTAGTACTCTGATACTATCTTTGTCATGCCCCAGACCTAAGGCCTAGACGTGACAGGTGAATGGGGAACTCGAAGGAACCCCAAACAAGCCTCATAGCATATCATTACACATCCTTGATAGCGGAAGCAATTAAAATGACAATAAGAGACAAACATAAACAAGGGGAATTGAGACTACGGGAGCGAGAGAGAAAGAGGAAGTAATACGTAAACATCATAGATGCGTCAAATCTCAAGCATAATACATAAGTTGTCCAACAACACCTCTAAACATAGATATTTAGTAGGGGCCAAGACAAGCAACTGAGCTCATCCTTATAGTCATAGTAGCAATAACGAATAGGGTATCAATATATAGCATAAGAAATATAGATCAACGTCCTCAGAATGGAGGACTCACAAACTAAGTTGAGAGATAATCATACTAGCCATGTGGAGGAGGAAGATGGCCAAATAGAGCTCTGGTTCCTACATGGTGCTATCATGTAGTCATATAGTATGCATTAGTACGTTTAGATGTACTAAATGTGTAGGATGGAATGTAACAAGAGATAGGCATCATAAGAATAATACATAATAATAAGCAATGAATAGCATACTAATAGTATGATATGTATGAGTGATACTTGAAGTAAAACCATGCTTATATAGAACATAATATGAATGTAAGGAGTGACCATTATAGTGCAATCCAAGGCCTGTAACCTATTGGGAGAGGATCATGGCATAACAAACCCTTCATGAGATTGATGGAGTACAAACCCCCCAACAGGGTTGATGGTTACAAACACCCAACTAGATTGATGAGTACAAACCTCCAACAAGGTTGCACGGGCCTGTGACCTCCCAAGAGAGGCGATTGAGGTAAAAACACCTCAACAAGGTTACTCTGGCCTACAACCTCCCGGACAAGGTCTGGTCATCCCCAACACTACTAAGATAATATTATAAATATACACTCTTTTCATCATCTTGTACCTACATTCCTTTCATCATCATAAACATACATTCCTTTTATCATTGTAAAGTCATTCATCTTATAAGATATGCATTGGACCTTCAAGTCATCAAGAAATCATAACTGAATATTTTATCAAACACTTGGCGAGTGCGTAGTACTAGTGTATACCCATGCAATTCAAGAGTGTTATCATGCTTCAAAAAATCTAATGTAAAATCATCAATAGACATTTGGTAACACTCTAAGGCAATATACATCAAAACCCTTCATCAAGTCTCATAATAGATCATGGATTCATAGCCCAAAACATAGTAAAACAGTCACTATTTCATAAACACAAACATAGTGTGTAGTGAATTTCATTATAAATAAGACCCAAGAGTAAATCAATTTTAAGTCATGCACTTTAGAGTAATAGGGAGCTTGGGCATCATGGGGTGAAAGTAACCCATAAAAGAAACCTACAGTCCTTAGCTTTGGAGAATAGCTTGATTAAGATTGGAGATGGAGACATGAAGCTTAGTTGAATTCCTTAAGATCCAGGGAGTGTTTTGGCACTAATATTTTGAGAGAAATATAATCTTTAGTGTTTGAGTGAGTATTGGGGAATATCTTCTATAATATGAAGACAAAATATGACTAAGTATAGGTATTTTCATGTGTGTGAAGGCTTAGGCCCATGACTTAAAAATCTTGGAACAAATTTAAAAAATTGGACAATAAATAACAATGGGGCGCGTCGCGCCATAAACGTGCACCACACACTGGAAATTTCTCACTTTGAAAACTGAAATTGCAAATCGTTCGCTCTAAAAATAAGGGTTAGACCCTTTTCCCACTCAATTTGACCTCCTAAACAAGAATATGAAGTAATATTTTTTAAATAATGCATGAATTTTTAGATATATGAAAATTACGATTCCAGGCATTTTCAAGCACATTTTCAGGAACTTTTTGGAGTTGTTACACTTGTTCTGATGGCATGAGAAAGAGATTTCTTAATGAGGCTCATGGTTCTTTCTATTCTATCCACCCCAATTCTACTAAAATGTATAGGGATTTGAGAGAGTTGTATTGGTGGGGAGGAATGAAAAAAGATATTGCAAGATTTTTGTCTGGTTGCCAGAGTTGTCAACAAGTCAAAGTCGAACATCAAAGGCCAGGTGATCTAACCCAAGACATAGATATTCCTACTTTGAAGTGGGAAGAGATTAATATGGACTTTGTAGTTGGGTTGCCCAAGACTAGGAAGGGCTTTGATTTCATTTGGGTTGTGGTTGATAGGATGACAAAATCGGCTCACTTTCCACTAGTTAAGACCACATATAGGGCCGAAGAGTACGCTAAGTTGTACATCCATGAATTTGTGAGATTGCATGGGGTTCCTTTTCCATCACATATGACCTTGCTGCTCAATTTACTTTGTATTTTTGGGGATCTTTCCAAAGGGGTCTTGGTACAAAGGTTAAGCTTAGTACGGCTTTCCACCCTCAAACGGATTGCCAAATTGAAAGGACTATCCAAAACCTTGAGGATATGCTTAGATATTATGTATTGGAGCATAAGGGTAGTTGCTATGATCATCTTGCATTTATTGATACTGCCTACAACAATAGCTATCATTCTAGCATTGGTATGACTCCTTTTGAAGCTCTCTACGATAGGCGTTGTAGATCACCGATTTGGTGGTTTGAAGTTGGAGTGATGGCTATGTTTTCACCAAATCTCGTTATGTAAGGTCATGAGAAGGTTAGGATGATTATACAGAGGTTGAAGACAGCTCAAAGTCGCCAAAAGTCCTATGCAGATGTTAGGAGAAGAGACCTTGAATTCAAAGTTGGTGATTGGGTATATTTGAAGGTGTCACCCATGAAGGGTGTGGTCCATTTTGGTAAGAAGTTCAAGATGAGCCCTAGGTATGTGGGTCCTTATAGGGTAATGAGAAGGATCAATAAGGTGGCCTACGAGTTGGACTTTCCTAGAGAAATGGAATTGCTTCATCCGATCTTTCATGTGTCTATGTTGAGGAAGTGTGTGGGGTAATCGCAATGATATTGTGCCTCTTAATGTTTTGGGGGTAGTTGAAGACAACTTGACTTATATAGAGGTTCTGCTTCAGATTTTGGATAGGCAAGTGAAGAGATTGAGGAACAAGGATGTGGTTCCGTTAAGGTCCTTTGGAGGAATCTGCAAGTTGAAAGTGCTACATGGAAGGCCAAAGCAGACATGCAAAAGAGATATCCTCATATTTTCCACACCACTCAAGCCTAAGGTATCACTCTAAGTTCCCTATGTGATTTCAAGTCTACGCTTAGCCCGTGACATGCATACATTCATGTTTAAATTGACAAGTTCGTGATGATTTTACTCTTATGTTGAGATTTTGAAATGATATTTCAGTGAAATATTGCATACTTATGTAGGATGAAATTTTCATGTTTGCATCTCTCGTATATGTTTCAGGGAAGAATGTTCCCAAGGTGGAGATATTGAAACGACTCCAAAAATTGCCTAAAAATGTTCCTCAAAAATGCCCCAAATCATAATTTTCATATAACTCAAAATCCGTGCGTGATATCAAAAATATGACTTCATATTCTTGTTCAGGGTATCAAATTGAGTGCAAAACAGATCTAACCCTGATTTAAGAGAAATGGTACCAAAATTTGGAAAATGCAAAATGTGATTTAAGGAGAGGTTTTCACGCCTCTGGTGCAACGAGCCAAGGGCACGCCTCAGTGCATTTTGTTTCTAGCTTTGACTTCAGTCCAAGAATTTTAAGTGTTTGGCCTAAGTATTCCCATACATGAAAATACCTATACTTAACATTATTTCACCCTCAAATCATCCTTCCTAAATATTCTCCAAATACTTAGACAATATTTCATCTCCAAATTTCAAATCCTAAGACTCAATCTGTATCTAAGGATTTCACTCAAGTTTCAAATCTCCATCTACAATCTTCATCAAGTTCATCTCCAAAGCTAAGGTATGTGGGTTTCTTTCATGGGTTCTTTTTACCCATGATACCCAAGCTTCCTTTTTTCTAAATTGTATGATTTAAAGTTGCTTTACTCATGGGTTTTATTTATTATGAAATTCACTACATCCTATGTTTGGGTTTATGAAATTGTGACTGTTTTACTTTGTTTTGGGTATGAATCTAAGATCTATTATGAAATTTGATGAAGGGTTTTGATGTATATTTCTTGAGGGTATTACCAAGTATCTATTGATTGTTTACATTGGATTTTCTTGCATAATGTCACTCTTAAATTGCATAGTTTTACACTAGCACTACACATCCACCAAGTGTTTGATAAAACGTCTGAATTATGATTTCTTTAGTATATGAAGGTCCAATGCATATCTTATGAGTTGAATGAATTTATGATGATGAAAAGAAGGTTTATATATGATGATGATATGATGATGAAAGGAATATATGTATATGATATTATCTCTATAGTGTTGGGGATGACCAAGCCTCACTTGGTAAGTTGGTGGCCCGGGTAACCTTGTAGATGGGTTTGTACCTCGGTCGCCTCGATGGGGAGGTGGCAGGCCTGTGCAAACTTATTGGGCATTTGTACCCATCAACCTTGTTGGGGGTTTGTATCCCCATCAACCTTGTTGCAGGGTTTGTACTCTATCAACATCATAAAGGGGTTTGTACCTGATGCGCCTCTCCAAGGAGGTGGTAGGCCTTGTATTGCACTAAGAATGGTCACTCCTTACACATGTTTTATGTTCTATATAAGCATGAATTTACTTCAAGCATCAGTCATACATGCCATCTTGCTATTATATATTTATTGAGTATTATTATGCATTTTGCCTATGATGTCTATCTATTGTTGCATTACATCCAACATATTTAGTACATTAAACGTACTAACACATACTCTATGCCTACATGATATCACCATGTAGAAACTGGAGCACTTTTTGATCATCATTCCCCTCCACATGGCTGGTACGATTATCTCTCAAGTTTGTTTGTGAGTCCTCCATTCTTGAGATGTGCTTGTGATCTCTTGTTATGTACTAAGACTATCTTTCTTTTGTTTATGTATTGGCTATGAGGGTGAGCTCGGTTGCTTGTCGTGGCCGCTGCTCTAATCTATATAGTAGAGGTTTTGTTAGACATGTTATGTGTATATGCTATGAGCCTTTACTCTATTGCTCTTGAAGTCTATGATATGAAAGTGTTCCCACAGCCCCGTTTGTCTAAATGTATTATCTCTTGATGCTTGTTTTATTGCTTCCGTGAGCAAAGATGTGTAATGATGTTCTAAGAGGCTTGCTTGGGGTCCCTTCAGGTTCCCATTGCGCTGTGTCACGTCTAGGCCCTAGGCTTAGGTCGTGACATCCAGAATCAAAGAAACAATTTATGAAAGTCTGACTATAAGCCATAGACTATTATATAGCCCGTGGAGCACCTTGTAGATCCAGCCAACCTAGTTGTTCTATTTCATTTTGGATTTGCATTTTGACACTATAAATAGGTTTCTAGGTTATTTTTCATAGAGAATGAAGGGAAAATAGTAAAGAAACATTAGAGAGTTTGAGAAACACTTAGAAACTTTAATTTCATCTTCTGATTTCAATCTGGTGATTCTCATTGAAGAGTTAGGTTTTCTTGTGCTTAATTCTATTGTGTTCGTGTATGTTATTCAAATTCATGAGTGTTGTATTTACACTGATCATGAGTAGCTAAGTTCACAATTAGGGTTCTGGGAACCATGAAGACAAAATAAGGTAAAACCAGATAATTCATAATTTTTGAAAGGTGTGCATGGATGCATTAATTAATTCTTTTCATTTTGAATGCTTTCTAATGGTGGCAAACATTAGAACCTGCCTAGTGTTACTTAAAGCATCAAGGTAGTAATAAAAGGAAAAGAGATTAATTATCAAGATTCGATTAATGTTTCTTATCTAATAAATCGAACTAGGCCACGAGGAGGTTGTATTGGGACAATAGGCAACGGTTTGTTGTGTCTCACTATGGTGATGGACCAAATCACATGGTGAAATTCACCTTTTGACTGGTATAAAGCATGTAGTGAACTTAATTTACTATTTTGCATGCTACATACTAAAAAAATAATTTGGTTATCTAGTAACACTGAGTTGGGGAATTATGGAGAACACAATGCCCTAGTTTCTCTTCATATTGATTTAACACTTATTTTAGCTTAGAATTACTTTTACTAGTTGTTATAACCCCTCCTATTTGGGGAGATAAGTTCTTTAATAAGCTTGAATTGTAATTGAATTCACCTAAGTATACCATATTCCCTGTAGGATTCGATCCTAACCTTGGTTAGGTTAGATATCTTGACAACGACCGCTTTATCCTCAAAAAAGAGGTGTAGCTTGGGTAACATCACTATCCCCATGGATACTCTTCCTTTCCCTTGAAATATGTGTCAGCATAGGTATATAGTAACCCTCGACAAAAATGACAGAGTCATAAGGTATGGTTGCAAGTATGATATAATAAGAAAATCCTTCCAAAATGTTTGGGTCGTAAGAAAGATGGCCATAACACTGAAATTACTAGGTCATAATGTCACGCCCAAAATCCCGTTAGGGCGGACTGGCACTCGTTGTCGATGAGCCTCAGGAGAACAACCTGTATCCATGTGCTTTCTATACATATTAGAAGGGATTTCTACATTTGACATTCTATTAGGAAAATAAACAGTGATAACAAGCCAAAAGGAAATGTGTATGGCTAGGCCGTTGGGGCCACTGTGTTTAAAGTATGAGACACGACCATACATTAATTTACATAGCCTACAAATCCTCTAGATAAGGAAAAGTATCTGATAAGGGTCGAGAAAGGCCCCACCTCAACTAACTATACAATACAAAAATATGAGCTCTAGACATAAAAAGCTCTAAAGCAACCTAGAGCTTGGTAAAAATAGCTAGATATCCTGTACTCCTACTGGGGAGATCTACTAGCACCTGTACCTACAACATGACATGCAAGTCCCCCATAAGGGATGTCAGTATGAGATAATATACTGAATATGTAAGATAGGAAATACTGTATACGAAGCAACAACTCAAATGGAACTATGCACTAGTGTAGGATAAGAGACCACCTTTAGTTATACTGTGGGATCATGTACTTTATGTTTTTTTTATTACTTCACCTTTACTATATAATCTGTGCATAGCAAGTAATACAAATGACTAGCTGATCAGTGGTAAATCTATATCGGGAACGGCCCTGCCTAAGCTTTTCCTTTAACCCCTTGGGCTATCCCCCGTGATAGGATCGACCCTAGCTAGGTGATTCTTCCACCCCTCGGGTTACCACCCGTCAATAAGCAATATACTTTACTTTATCATTCTATTACCTATGAGATATTCTTTTGGTGGTCACAATATTGGAGTTGTACAACTATAGATACAACATATGACATGTAAATAACCACAAAAGATAACACCACAATGAAGGGAGTAAGTTACACAATTAATGAAATGCATAAGAGGTAGAATAATAGATGAACTTTATTTAGTAGAACAAATTCATGTATCTTGGTGTCCAGCTATGTATGTAGATTTAAAGGTGACTATGTATGGGAGTATATGAACATGTGGTAGAGTTGAGACATGGTTAATAGTTGTTTCAAAGTTGGTAAGTGCCTTTGTATGCCAAGGAGGGATCTATGTTTCATGCCAAATAAGACTAAATCAAGTAGCCTTACATACCTCATTATACGACCTCGCTATTACCTCAAGATAACCTTCCCTTCCTCTAAATATTTATCTATAATATAGTAGGTGATAAAACTAGCATTAGCATCCAATCGATACATCTTGGCAGCCCAATCTCATAAAAAAATAACGTATGGCAGCAAGCAATTGTAAATCCGAGCGTATTCTTTCTACCTTTCTGCCTCTAATCATATTTCTAATACATGTTCTCATATAAATATAATGCACAACATGTTTCAATGCCATAACGGTCTTACAATAGCCCACAAAGTACAACACATAACAATTCTATGCAACATACAAATAGGTGGCATAATGTTACGTCCCTTTTCCCCATTTTAAAATCGACAATCCCAAACCTTTTCCAACTTTAACCAAACTGTCCTCAAGATATCTATATATAAAAGTAGACTTAGAATAGTCTTATAAAAGTACCAAAGCAGTCATGAAGGACATGAGGCAATAGCCTTCCATCTATCAGCCCACAAGTTCGTACTAAGAACACAATTATGATATCCTATAAGGACTCACTTTTGTGGATTGCAAAAGTGGTGCAGCAGCTAAGTTACATCACTAACAAAGTAAACCTTGTTAAAAACATAAGTGTTTATTTATAATTCATCAAACCAAGAAGAGAAGATCCTCTTGAAAAACAAGAAAAGTTCACCACAATCCTTAGACACATGCTGTCCAAAATTTCAGCACAAACATAACTAGCATATACTTCTTGTTTGTCATGGGATAAGTATAACAAATACATGGATATTTCTACTTAACTTAGCCTTCAAGGTTCAGGTTTCCTTCAAGAACCCTAGAGGGTTGCATAGGCTACCTTGGGAAGTGAAATAAAGAGAGAGAAAGAATCTTTAGGAAAGCTGAAAATTTGTTCCAAATTGAAATGAATTAAGGAGCTGTTTTGAGCCCTTTTAAAAGAGTCTATATGGCTGAATTTCTTTTTAACTTTTGACCACATACTATCATATATTAATAACCTTGTGATGCATAAGGTTGGCCCTTACACTTGGGCCTAAATAGATCTCAAAGTTGATGGGCCTTGGTTGCCCCTTTTCCTAATTCCTCTTCACTTAGTTTAGGCCCAATTAGCCAAGTGGATTTTGATGTACTTGGGCCCTTTTATTATTCATCTTAGATTGTAAGTATTTTCCATTTATGATGTTGAAACACAGGATAAAGTTAGACCCTTAACACAGACTTTATCCGTAATTGGACTTAGACAAATTCGACGTCGGCCCTCGTCTCCGTTTAGCTAGCAAATTTAAGCTAAGCAAGTAGGTGACTCACCTACTAGCTTCCTAAATCCTACAATCACCTCACTTCTCTCACTTCATTTAGGATCATGATTTCCTTAACTTGACTCAAAACGTGTATACACTCGACCCTCTTAAGCATTAGACATACATATCTCTCTCTAATTCGAAATTCAAGCACTTTTAAAAATGGGAGATAATTTGAATAGCTATGTCATGTTTCATTTGCATAGTACTAGTATTGTAAGATGTAGGGTGTTACATATAAGGTGTGGTGTAGATTACCTTTGGCAAGTAATTTTCTCTCACCCGATATGAAGCTTTTATCGGGAAAATTTATCTAATAGCTCGTATGGGTTTGAGATGTCGGTTATGGTCATATTCCCTCTATATGTACGCCTTATGACATCTACTGCATCATGGATTTCATGGCATATTGATATTATGCTTCTTTGTTTATATTCTTCCTTCTATAGATGTGCCCTTTTCATCTAACATTGAATACAGGTTTAATAAGTTTATATGCAGTGCATGCTCGCATACTTAGTACATTCAAATGTATTAACACATACTTTTGTATACATAATCTAACCATGTAGGGACCAGAGACTATATCTAACCACCTTTTGATGGTTAGTTTGGTAACATAGTTGTTATGGTGAGTCCTATCTTTCAGGACAAGCCATCATCTGTCTACCTTATGTTACTTCCGCTTATGTTATATTTACTTTGAGGCTTCACCCAGGATATGTGTTTGACCACGTCCTACTCTATGACTAGAGACACTGTTTAACATTTTGTAGACTCTTGTATGGATATATGTTATGTTTTGATATTTTGAGATTTTGGTTATGACTGCCTATTGATTATGGATGTTATGATGTGTATTTGTTTCATGTCAAAACTTTGAAGATCCTCAGTCCCATTTTGCCGCCATAGAGTGAGTCATGCTTACTAGCTCCTTAGTATTTTTGTCCTGTGTTATGTTAATCGATGCAAATCCATATCCTTATGATATCCCCATACTGTGAGTCATACTTTCCCGTTCATTAGATCTATGTGTTTACTACTTCGTTATACACTTTCAAACCAATGATGCGAATATGAATACTTTGAGGCTTTTTTGGGGACTCTTGAGTTCCTATTCACCATGTCACTTATAGAACCTAGGTTTGGATCGTGACAATAAGGAAATGAAAAACAAGGAACCAAGGGAATCAGGAATATATGAATTAATTGGAACCTGAACAATCCATTACATATAGCTCCAAATTATCCTTATAGTAGGCTAGATTGCTTGCAACTACAATGATTTCATAATCAAAAATAATATCTACATGTGAATTTACTCGATCTCACATGCAATTCACATAAGAAGCCTAAGGGAACTCATGAAAATGAATAGTAAACCTATCTAATACCTTAGCTGATTGAACTCTCTCGAATTTCAAACAATTTGATGAAGAACCTTGACTATCATGCAAGCCCTCAGTTCCGATTATACACATTCATGCAATAAACGATGATCTAAACATGGATTCGAGCTTAGGATCAAAAATCATCAATTATAATTAATGGAAAGGATGAACCCATAGTCAATTTAATACAATCAAAGCAATTAAGGGAGAAGCCACTTGAATTGAAAGATAATAATCAACTATATGCAAAAACAAATGTTCAAAACAAATACCCATAAACAATTTCAAATCAATTGATCAATTACACCTATAGCTCTGACAATACAAAATAGAAAAATGAAGAGTAAGTTCAAGATATTACAAACTAAGCCCACAATCTTCAATCAAAAGATGAATTGTAGTGAAAGTTTCTTCCAAATCCAACCCCAAGCTAAATCCATCTTTTCAAGGAGTGTGTTCGTTTTTCTTCTCTTATGGAATATGATAAGGAGTGTATGTGTGTAAGAACAAGGATCAACATGCCTAGAATTCCAATTTACCCTCTCTAGCTAACCTTTGACCCTCACTATAGTGATAGATTAGTCGCTAAAATAAGGTCACTGTAGAGAAAAATGGTTTGCACAAGTGACATCCATATGCTAGTTCTATATCACTATAGCGTTATCTAAAATGAATATTTGACTTTGTTGACCCTTCATTAAAGTGAACTTTAGGTAACTACAGTAACCTCCGCAAGTCCACTCATTCAGTAGATTTTGAGCCATTTTCTTCCATATTTTATCTTTGTTTTCATCAAACTTCTTTTCAGCACAAATACTTGCATCATGTACAAGTCAAAGAATAATTTGCCTCTTTATTAGGATAAATTCATACAAAGTTATAATAAAATGAACTAAATAAAGGCAAATTACATACTCATCGACATAGTCCTTGACTAAATCAATATTATTAACTAGAATAAAATGGATAAACTTTCCACCCTGTCTATAATAACCCAAATTTAATCATGTTACCTATAAGATGTGGTAAGCCTATGATGAATTCCATGTTGATCATCTTTTATTTCTGCTATGAAATATCTATATTTTGAGCCACACCATATGGCATTTGGTTGTCAACCTTGACATTCTAGAAATTTAATCATTTTGAAACAATGTCTTTGATGTCTCTCTTCCGATCACTCTTTGATAAACTCCCCTCAAGGAATGGTACATTTTGGAAGAACATGGATGGATGAAATATCTTGTGTTATACGCCTCTACTATTATTCTGCCTATGAATTAATCTACATTGGGACACATAATCTACCTTGGTATCGTAGTATCCCTTTTTTCCCGTTGAGAAAAACATAAACTTTTTCTTGAGAACCTCCTCCTTCATTGAAGTTTCATGGGGTCTTGGTCCTACATTTCCTTCACTTCTACTATACAAGATGATTCATCCTTATTTTGAAAAATAACACAACCCTAACTGAAGTCAAATAGATGAAGTCCTAACCATGCAAACCTATGCACCTCTTTCATCAACTTGTTCCTGTTCTTCTAAACAAAGTGAAGCTATCTCTGTTGCCTCAAGTGAGGATCTTTTTGACTAAAAATTTATAGTAAACTCTTATGATCAGTGAATACATCCATATTTACACTATAAAGATAGTATCACTATATCTTGTGAACAAACACCACATCTGCCAACTCGAGGTCAAGAGTCAGATAGTTTCTCTCTTGGATCTTAAGCTGCCTAAAATCATATGTTATAGCCTTACCATTCTATTTCAACACAATCCAGTCCAACCTAAGAAGCACACTATGATAAATAACAAAATCATCTGTTCCTTGGGGAAAGGTCAATAATTCAGTCCAGCTTGTTTATAGCTGTTGATAACTTTTCTTAGAAGTATCAAACAATTGGAACTTAGCCTTCTTCTAAGTTATCTTAATCATGGGGATGGTATGGATGAAAATCCCTATATAAACCTTCAGTAGTAACTAGCTAAACCCAAGAATCTCCTTATGTTAGTCGGGAATGTGGGTCTAGATCAATTTCTTATCGCCAATCATTTTTGCTAATCTATATAGATACCTTCATAAGATATAATATGGAATAGGAATGTCATAGATGCAAGCCAAAAAAACACTTTGAGAACTTTGAGTACAACTCCTTATCCTTGTTTGTTAGAAAAATAATTCTAAGATGGTTGTCATGCTCCTCTTTATTTCTAGAGTAGATGATTATGTCATTAATGAACACAATAAAGAACATGTCTAGATATTATTTGAACACTTGATTCATGCGATACATAAATGTTGTAGGAATAACAGTCAAACCAAAAGATATAACAAGAGAATTGAAGTGACCATAACGATTTTTGAAGGCTATCTTTGGGGATTTTATTTTCTCTCACTTTCAACTAATGATAGCTCAATCTAAGGTCTATCATGGATAACCAAGTCGCACCCAAAAGTTGGTCAAATAGGTCATCTATTTTTGAAAGAGGATATTTTATTCGATATGATGACCTTGTTCAATTGATGGTAGTCAATACACATCCTAAGAAAACAATTTGTTGTTTGCATAAATAGGACAAGTGCACTCAGGGTGAGGCACATAACCTAGTGAATCCCTTATCTAGGAGATCTTTCAACTTCTTTTTCAACTCTTTTAACTTAGTTGGGTCCATTCTATATGAAGGAATAGAAATATGTCATATATCATGAAGAATAGCTATCCTAATGTTTATCTCACTATTAGAAGAGACTCTAGAAAAATCATCAGGAAAGACCTCTGAATATTTATTAACAACAAAAACATCTCCAATTGAATTGATATGGTGGATACACCCCTTTTGAAATTAACTTTCTAGCCTTACCAATCATAAATCAAGTTAAGAAATCACTCAACTTATCCAAATATGGTCCCCATGTATGACCACCTTCTACAGATCATAGATGATTTCATGGCTCATACAATGGCTTTGTGATTTCTCCAATTTTCTAAGGCAACTGACCCATGTACAGTGCCCTTCCACAACTCATGATTCCATCCATGAGTTATGATAAGATCTCATAGTCCGTGACAGAATCCAAAATTTTCTATAACTTATTTTCTTTATTTTGACTTTCTAATTTACGAGGTATTACATTTAGATTGTTCAATATGTCACTAACATACAAAGAAGTTCAAAAAATTTGTAAGTAATAAATAGATAGATATCTATGTAAGCTATTTGGAGAAATCTTTAGAACCTTGAGAAATTGACTCATAGTATTTAGAAGATATGTCATAGTATAAGTCAAGATGCACCAATTCCAACAACATCTGAGGATGTTTTAGAGTTCTTTGAATGACGACCACTTCATCCCATTACTTATTCAAGAGAATAGATCTTTGTAATCACTAATATAAAATAGAGTAATATTGAGGAACAAATTTTGACACAAAATCAAGGGAGATCATAAATGATTTTATTACTGCCATGCTCATCTCAAAATCATAAAAGTTGGGACCAAGGTTAATCTCCCAACATAATAGCTTATTCAAGCTATTACACAGGTTGAATTTTCAAGTAATGAAAGTCCTAAAAGCAATCAAACCCCTGACAATGATGGATTCCTTACTAAATACTACAAATAGATCTCTCCCACTTGGGGACTAGGATAACAAAACCAAATATGCAATTCCTTGATACAAACAAACTTTTAAAAGAAGTCAACTATGCTATGACACTTATTCTAAAAGTGAATGACTAAACATATTTCAAAATATTTAAACCACTTGCATATTGTTCTACTCTATATAGGATTATAGCTAAGATCCTTATTAAAAAGATCAAAACACCATTGGACTTCCTAATTGGAGTCTTTATTACAGATATAAATATTCTTAATAAGGTGGTTATGGAACACGAGTTGCTTAAAGGATATTTGTAATAGTTTGTCTCTCATGGATGCACAATCAAAATATATGTTATAAAGGATTATGACTCTATTGAATGTAGTTTACTAAGAATTATGTTGGTAAAATTTGATTTAACAACTAGAATAATAAATTCAATTATGGAGTGTGTCAGTATTGTGAGTTATTAAACCCTAATAAATGACGGAATAACTCTTAAAATTATGTAGAAAGTTCTATGTTAATGTAATGACCCGTACATTGTACGACTTCTTCAAAGTTCAAGGGAGACTACACAGTTTGTGTGCCCGTGTGGCCTCCAGTAAAGTTGTACATGGCCTTAATTTTGAGTTTGTGGCCTTGGTGTGGAGTTTTCGACTAAGGCACATCACCCTTGGACCCTAAAAGGGCCGGGAGACACTTCACAGACCATGTTGAGGGTTGTTTACTATCCTTGAGCTTGAAACATCTACGTTTTTAGCAAAGTATGGTCACACAGCTACCTTCATGGGCCATGTGATGGTTCATGGGCTGTATGGCCAACCATATAGCTTCCTGATTGAGACATGTTTTAAGTATAGAATCACAGTCTTATAACTTACAGTGAATGTTTTCAAGTGTAGGAATACGAGCACCTACACAACCCGTGTAGCTTCGCATGGGTAACGTGGCCCTTCCATTTAGGTGACATTCTCTTAAAAATTTCTAAGTGTTGAGTTATGGTTCCAAACCTCCATCAAGACAAATTATTGTCTAAGTGTAGGTTCATAGGATGGTACATGAATCGTGTAGTGCCACATGACCTGTGAACCGTTCCTTGCACTTATAACAGTCAATTTTTTCGCTCATTTCATTAATGGTATTTTCATAAAATCAGTTCATCTTAATGGTCTTTTGGGACATCCTATGCTATCTAAAAGACTTCCTAATGACTTAAAACCCATTCCTAATATTCAAATTCACTCCTCACATTTGAAAAACACTCTCAAACTCCTCTTAAAAATTCTTGCGGATTCAAACTTGGGGATCAAGGAAAATTCAATTCTTCTTCAAATTTCTCTTGGAAACTCCTTCATTGGGTCAATGTATGTGGGTTTTGATCCTTGGTTCCATACAAGCAAAGAGACCCAAATCTTTTCAAGTAAATTTCATGAACTTAAGCTTACTTTAAATTTGGGGTTTTGTCATTTTGAATTATTAAAGTCAAGTAGTGAATGTGTTGTACAAATTTGATGATTTTAAGTTGCTTTATGCCCTAGTATGACGATTTAAATTGAAATTATAAAGTTATGAACATGCATGTCCCATTAAAGTTTGTTTTGTGCATAGGTGATTTATATTATGATTTTAAATGTGGGCTTAATTATGTTTCACTAGAATCCCATACTATATTGTTGATTTGAGATGGAATCTCAATTACCCATGCCATTCACATATCATCCATAGCATATGTATTCATGAACATTGAATTTAATGAAAATTATAAAGTGGGTTAAGTGCAATTATATTGTATGATATGATTTTGATAAGATATTGGTCATTACGAGAATGTGATCACATATATGTCAATTGATTATGGCACTTTGAGCAATTTGGGTGCTTGAACCATCTTTTATATTTGAATGATCTATTCCTATGCATTAGTATTATGGTTAAGAACTATGTTTTGGCTTTTGAGCATAAATGTGCATTCAAAGAATTGGAAATGGATATGACCTCTTTTGAAAGCATGCATATATATATATATATATATATATATATATATATATATATTCTTGTGGGATGACAACTTAGCACTGATGGATTGAGGGCTTCCTCTCTTTCCTTGAAACTATGTGCCTAGCGTAGGTTATAAGAATCCTATCTGAAATGGTCGATACTCACGTAAGGAAGGTTGCTTCATACGAAATGGGTGATGTTCCTATAAGGTTAAGTGTAATGTGACATGATATGCTATATGTGAAAATCATATCCGAAATGGGTGATATTGATGTGTTGTCAAAACACAACACATTTGATGCCTAAAACAAGGGATTTTATGAGTTCATAATGCGATTTTTTTTTATTTTTATGTGTTTTGTATTGTTCTTGCAGATAAGTTAGGTTGGCATGATTTTGAAAAAAGGTTACAGATTTTGCTGAAGCATAAGACATATGAGCAAACCAACGAGTCATAGGGTGTGTCGTAGAAGGAATCAGAGACCAACATTCAGAAATTTGCTAAGTGGAGGTCACCCCTACGAGGCCAGCCTATGAGTCGTAAGTCTCACCACGACTCGTATAGGTAGACTCGTATAGGGTGTGTCATAGCAAGAATCAAAGAGTCAAGATGTTGGACAAAAACTGAAGGCCAATACTACGAGAAGAACATAGGAGTCGTAGCTCAAGCAATAACTCGTAACTCTGAGCCATACCAATTTAGTCCAAAATACCAAGAGCCTAATACAAGACCCCAACTACAACTCATAGGTCACCCTACGAGTCGTACCTGCAAGGCATACCAGCTGCCAGCTATTTTTTCTATGTTATTTTTATTTTTTATTAGTAAAAACTATAAGTACCTTAAGTTAGTTTTTTTTTTAAAGAGGAGAAGAGCAGAGTTTAGAAGGTAGAAATTTCCTTTGAATATTCTCTAAAGAATATTTTAGGGTTTGGGATTAGTTTATTGTTCTCTCTTCAAAAACCCATTTTGGGGATTGCAAATCTTGCTTTTTACTTATTGTTGATCAATCAAGCTTTTGGGTTTGCTACTTGTGGTGTCAACAATCTTCATTGTTTTTGGTAAAAATCTCAACTATGTCATTTATTTGCATTTTTGCTTGTTTTGCCTTAGCCATGAGTAGCTAAGCACCCACAACTTGGGGTTGTGAGAATTATGGGTAGTTGATTTGAGATAATCTAAGTTTATTGCATTTCTATGGTTAGAGTTTGCATGTATTGTCTATTTCCCTTCATTATGATTGTCGTTTGGTGGTGGACAACACCAGACCCTACCTATTGTCAGTAGCCCCACCAAGGTAGTAACGAATAGGAAAAGGAAAGTAGATGACAGGATTTGATTGATGTGTTCTCATCTAATCAATAAAACTTGACCAAAGGAGGTTGACTGGGACTATTGGTAACCGTTAGTTTGCATGCCATGGTGGCCAACCAAGGGCCATGGTGAAATTTGACCTTCACCTTCATAAGAGGGATGGAAGAACCTAAGTTACTATCCTTCTTGCGAATTTCGAATTGTAGTTATGTTGCCTAGGGTGATCGAGTAAATGTCCTGTGGTGAACATAATTCCCAAGTTGTCCCTAAAATTGAGTGTTACCTCGCGTCTTAATTTAGTGTTTATTTTACTTTGTTTTTGAATCACAAGAAAAAACCCCCATTTAGATATTTAAGTTATCTATTCCTAAAATGATTAGTAGTGTATTGTTGTAGTCAAGCCCCATATTCCTTGTGGATTTGATCCTAACCTTTGGTTAGGTTAATTGTTGACAACAATCGCTTTCTTATTGGAGCATAAATATCATCAAAAATTATGGTGTTGTTGCCGAGGAATACGGCTAGGATTAGATTGGAATCCACTACTAGTTAGTTCTAGTGTTAATGCCTAAACTCTCCTATATTTTACTTTTTTGTTTGTTTTTGTTAGTTGATTTTAGGTGTACGTTAGGTGGCACTATGACTAAACAAAAGTTCTACATTTCAAGTGACTTGTTGGAAACCTTGTAGAGGCACGCCCTATTTTATGGGCAAGAGTCCGATGATCCCCAAATCCACCTACAAAATTTCACTCAAACATTGAGGGGGGACACGATATCCTGCTTGGGAGGCCATGGCTCTTTCGGTTTTCCCCATGACTCTCTAGAGTGAAGCTGCGGAATGGTAGTCAGTTCTCCCACCCGATATTTGCTCTAACTGGGGCAAAGTATAGAGAGTCTTCCTCACGAGCTTCTATAAGGAGTCCAACAAGAAAATGTTGCAGAATAACATCTATAATTTAAAAAGAGTTCTAGGAGAACCTTTGGTAGTGGTTTGGGAAACATACAAGTAGTGCTTGGCAGCGAATCAAAACCATTGTTCGTCTGATGATGAGTTGGCAGCGATTTTATATCAAGCATTACCTCTGAGCAACAAGGGCAGGCTGACGCATTGTTTGGAGGGGACTGGTGGGAGTTCTTAAGATGACCATTTAATGAGATCACTGAGCATATGAGCAAACTCTCTGCAGTTGCCTAAGTCTACCAAACCTTTCAAGGACAAGTCGTACCATCCACTAGTGCATCTAAGGGACCCATAAGTAAACCTAAAAGTAAAAATGATACATGTTGGCCGAGGCTACCAAACCAGCATTACATCACTGATAAACTTACACTTATTGAGCATATGCATAAACAAGTCCTGATCGAGGTAAATGACAAGATGACATCATTTAGAATACAAAGTTTGATGTCCTCAAATGTAACTACAAAGTGGAACAACAAACTATATCAATGCAAAGTCTTGGTGATAGGATGGAGCAGCTTGTAGAGCAATTAGATGCAAGGATGAACAAAGGAAGAGTAGAAGGAGCAGTGATGGGACTCATGGAGAAGTCCAATTATCTGTGATGGCATAGTCAAGCCACGATGTTAAACAAGGTGCTTCTTAGGAGGCTACCCAAGCATCTTTTGTGTTCAGATTTATCTTGAGACATTTTCATTTGTGTAGGTTGTTTAGTGATAGTTGATACTTTACTGAGACTACTAAGACTCTGAACCATTTGTGTTAACTTTCCTTATAGTGTATCTTAAGTATTTAGTTGCAGGTACAAAATAGGAATTGAAGAGTGGAGAGACACATGCTTGAAATAGCCTATATGAGCGGGCCTATGAGACATAATCACCACTATAACTTGTAGTCGTGTTCGTAGAGGGAAACAGTAAGTAGCAAAAGTGGGGCACATGTACTATGAGCCAACCTTACGATTCGTAGGTTCCTCTACGAGTCATAAATGCAGTTCATAGTACCCAGGCATGTAATCAAATTTTTCCTAAGTATTGGGTTTGCTATAAGACCAGGACCTACAAGTCATATGATGCTTTACAACTTGTAGTCAGGGTCTCGTAAACCCATTCTGCAAAATTTTAAAAGGTAGCCCATTTTGAATATCAAAAGACTAACATCTTTTGGCTCTTAATGTCCCTTCATGAAGTGTTCTCTTTCACTTTATAGCTCGCCCTATCATCCCCTTTTACTATTTCATTCATCCCCTAAATTATTCACCTACTAACACTCCCCAGCAAGTGAATTTTGCACAAAGAACTCGGCCTATTTTTGTATCTTGTCATCATTCATCCATTCATCTGGTAAGTTCTCGTTGTTAAGTTTGGTTTATCTCTGACATAGTCTTGTCTTATGGATGTGTGAGGAATGCCTTACTATTATTATTAGCAAAACCACATGAATGTGATTGTGGAATTAGGAAAAATATGATGCATAACTGTCTATGTCCATGTAACGGGTCAATTCTTGAATTCTATCTTTGTTGGGTGACCTTGATGTCTGATATTATGGCCATGTGTTTTGTTGCATAATTTATGGTTCATTATCTTGTGGAGATTATTTGGGGTTGAAATTATTTGGATAGGGGTATTATAATTATTCTATGGTAATTTACTCATATGTATCCCCTTTAATACACGTTGATATTTTTACTATTAGAAGTGTTTTGATCAGATTGGGGAGAAATCATGCTTTGTTTTGAGATGATTGGTAATGAAAAGTGTTTAAGTTTGCTGCAGTATCATCTATGTATTTGTGTGTGTAAACATTGATGCTTTCTGGTTAGTTGTTGGAATTTGTGGAAAGGTTAGTGACACCCAGGGTGTTCTATGTCTTCTGCTACAAGGACCCACTACAAGTTATAGGTCTCACTATGAGTCATAGTCGCCCTTTATAGAAGGCAACAGTCATCTAAGATGCCTTAACATTTTCCATACTAGACTCATCTACTACTTAAGGAACCTCTTATGAGTCGTAGTGGTAGTTTGAAGGCTTGATCTAAAATCTCTAAATGTCTCTGAAATGAGATACAAGCCTATTCTAGATTGTAGGACACCCTATGAATTGTATTTGCATCTCGTAGCTGAATCTGGAATGCATTTCCTTTAGATACCTTGGTATTACGAGGCCACCATACGACTCGTAGGTCACCCTACGTGTCGTACCTCCACTACATATCTGCAACCCTGGACTTGGTTCAAGTATTTTACTTAATAAATTTTATTGTTTGTTTGTTTATTGCTTTATGTGTTATCTTGTTGGTATGGGACATCATGGGACTCATGCTTTGGTTTGTTATGATTTTACAAAGATAACGTCTTCAACAGGACGAAGAGTTATTGCCCTAACTCCAGAATACCAACTGAGGGATGAAACATCTGATGAGGATCAATCCGTTGAGGAGATGAATGTGCACCCTGACCCTGAAGACAATATGCCCTTAACTACATCACAAACACACACAAGGGATCTGATGGAAGTAGTTAGCCCCTCCTAGTCGGAAGAGGAGGGTGAACTGGAAGGGTCAAATGATGATGCCTCACTTTCTGAGTCTGGTTTCCTTGAGGTATCTGAGGCTTAGTATGAGGATATTGTTCCTCGACAACCAGCAGATTCTGCTTACACTGTCTCCTCCACAGACCCACAAAACATAAGATGGTGTGTCCCAGGAATGAAAGAGATTTATGAAAAAAGACTAGAGCTTAAAATACAAGGGAGGCGAGTGAGAAGATTCCATGGGGAAACTAGGCTAAAAAATTCTGGACTAACCAGTGTACAAGGGTTAGAGGCTGAAATTGAGTGACATTGACTTGGTTGGTTGTCACAGGTATTGGGGAAGTATGCCCTTTATGTAGTTAGGGAATTTTATTCCGCCTACTATGCTATTATTTGCAAGGATTTGCCAAGGATCAAGAAGAACATTAAGAAGCCACGATTGAGTGAAGTCCTAGTTAGATAGGAGGTTATTGATGTCTCAGAAGAAACTATTCAGAGACTGCAGTTTCGGCCAAGCTATAGAGTGCCAGATTCCACTGTGAAATATGATCATAGGACTACAGAGATGAGAAAGGCAGTGAATCAGAAGGATACCGGGTTGAGAATAAAACTCCTTTGGTGGATAGCAAGTCAAATTTGTGAGGAGCGTGTTAAGCCAACATGGGTCAAAAACCACACAGAGAATATTCCGAAGGCCCATCTCTTATTTAGGGCAAAGTTTTGGTGGTCCATTATTCGTTGGCGCATCAGACCCCCTTTCATGGATAATGTGATAACATTGGAGAGAGCTATGTTGTTGGCTACCATTCTGGCGGGATCCAAGATTGATTCGGCTTGGGTTATAATGGAACACATACATGAGTCAGTAGTCCACACTCAGCAGACCTTGCCATTTCCCATTTTGATACACAAGTTATGCTAGGCGGCAGGGGTGTCATTCTCTCTCCACTTGAAACATCATGTAGAGGTGTTGCACGTGATGGATCCCAGCCTAATCAAGGCCGATGAGATTCCTGTAGCCCTACAAAGAGTTGTTCCTTCACCTATCACAGATTCATTTCCAATAGAGCGCCAGACTCAGGGGTCGACTCCAGCTGCTACCGACACTACCTCAGTTGCTGCAGAGCCTACGCCAACTATGGAGATTGAGTCCGCACCATTTTCTAGTACTCTGGCACTAAAAGCATCTTTATTACTGGTTGATTCTCTTACTTTTGTTGTTGTATTTAAGACATTATCACGCAGGGTGGCTATGGCAGAGTCCATACTATATGCTCTATGTACACGGGTTAAACCTTGGGTTGACCAGACTGTATGGGACTCCGAGGAGAGGATAGAGGCATTCACCCTTGATTTGGTTGATGAGAGAGAATGATGGATACCCGAGTATATGCCTTTGAGGCGAGAGTCTAGTGGAGACTTGAGGGAGCTTGGCCTGCTGACATGAGTTCTGTCATTGAGGAGTTGGTCAAGCATAATGAAGAATTATTACAGATATCAGCAGATCCTGTTGCAGTCGTAGAGGTGGCATCGGCAGTCGATGAGGCATTCTATTGGCTAGCTAACCATCCAGACATCCGTAGGGAGAGGCCCCTTGACCATGCTGATGATCTAAAACTGACCCAGAAGAGGCCGAGATCGGAGAAGGAGCCCATACCTGAGGCGGTGGTGCATGAGTCGCTATTGTTGGTAGCTATTCAGAGAGATCGGTAGCAACACACTCCATATAGAGAGGGTACTTCTGATACTACTGTGGAGGAGATAGTTCCTTAGGACCCCCAGATCAGCCAGAGACTGGTGCTTGAAGCACCATGATATTTGCCTTCTTTTGACTCCAGTTCTTATTTGATCATTTTGGATACTTTGTTCTATTGTTAGATGAACTTTTTGTTCAGTTGGTTTTTAGATATGTTTAAATATTTCTCTGATAGGATGTTGTTATACTTATATTGTGGATGTTTGTCTTTTGATTTCTAATGTGTGTGTGTGTGTGTGTGTGTCTATATATATATATATATGCTTTTATGTTATCGTGTTTATTTTTTTCCTTGTTTTTACTTTGAGGACAAAGTATCCAATTTTGTTGGGGTGTGGGAAGTTATGGACTAAGGTGTAGTCTGAGTAACCTCGAGTCCATAACTTCCCTATTTTTTATCCCAAGGTTTTCTTGATGTGCTTCTTTTTCCTTGTGGATGTTTACTTTTCCCTTTAACTAATATTTTTAGGTAGTGTAGATAATGTGTAAATGTATAGTAGTGTTATTTGTTGGCATATACATAGTGTTTATTGTGTTTTATAGTTTTGATATAAAATTGAGTACCCTCAAAATTTTTGGGATTGCCGTTGTTGATGCATTCATACATTTTTTAATATCTAGCAACGTTTTTTCTGATATTGTGAAGGTAAGCTAAGGCTGAAAGCTTGACCTGTGAGTCTATACTTAATTTTGGATGCAATGCCATGTGTGTTTTGAGCTTATTTTGCTGCATTCATGCATCTTGTATGGACTTAGAAGTTGTCTTAGTACTTTAAGATTGGTTTAGTAATGTGGTGGATATGGAAAGGATCTTAGGCCTTTGTCCTTTGAGTGAACCCAGACCCACAAACGTGTGAGTGAATCCCTTGTTCCAAATATTTTAGCTTCTCATGTACTCATTCTTTCTTAACACTTTGCTAACTTAACTTTGTTTGATGAAATACCTTGATATTGGCCCTAGTCTATCCTTGAGCATGTGAACCTTGATTGAGGCCAAAGGCCTATGTTGAGGGTGGCTATAATTGTTGTCCTTGGTTTGAGCCATAGATATTGTGTACTTCACCTGAGGCTAAGAACCATAGTTGAGGGTGCCCCTTATTATGGTAAAGTAATGATAATAAGGTGGTTAGTTGGGAAATCAAGAAAGAAATGAGAAAAGTATGAATCGAGTGAAGAAAAAGAAGAGAAAAGTGCCTTAAGTTAAGAAAAAACAGCAAAATTGAGTTTGAAATCGAGGAACAGCTGAAAAAGAGAAAGAAAGTACTTGAGAAAAGTTCAAAACAAGAAAATAAGGGTGGAGTTATTGAAAAAGGGTTGAATTATGAAATTAAAAAGTGTTGCTAAACATGGTTCAAGGATAGCTTCTAGATCACTACTTGCCTGAAATATCATATAAAAGCCCTTTGGACCTATGTCACAAGCCCATAAGTCCTAAGTGATCCAAATCCACTTTATCACTATGCCAATAGATAAGTGTAGAGGCAAGCCTATGGTGTTAGTTAGTATGCATGAATTTCAATTTTGAGAGTGAGAATTCTTTCTCAGTCCCTGAATTCTAAATACTTTCTGAGTGAGTATGAAGGACTTCTTTCCAGTGAGGGCATTTGCACTACTTGAATATCATATGACTACACCAGTGATTATGGATGATTGATGCTCCTTAGCTTGTCATAGTTGTATTGCAAAGTATCTCACTATGTTCTTGTTTTGCTTAATGACCTTGCAATCTTGTTTTGAATATGGTAGTTGGGTATCTGAAATAAAAGAGAAATTGTACATGCCATTAGTATAACCGCTATGTGTTTCTCTTTGTCTGCATAGATTGAGTCATCGCTTGAGGACAAGCAACAATTCTAAGTTGAGGGTGTTGATTTGCTATCAAATCACAACACATTTGATGCTTAAAACAAGGAATTTTGTGAGTTCTTAATGTGGCTTTTTATGATTTTTATGCATTTTTGTGTTGTTCTCATAGAAAAATTAAGTTCACATGATTTTGAAGAAAATTTACAGATTTTGCTAAAGCATAAGACATAAGAGCACACCTACAAGTCGTAGCCCAAGCTACGAGTCATAGGGTATGTCGTAGCAGGAATTAGAGACCAACATTCAAAAATCTGCTAAGTGGAGTTCACCCCTATGAGGCCAGCCTACGAGTCGAAAGCCTCACCACGACTCACATAGGTGGACTTGTAGCAAGAATCAGAGAACCAAAATGTTGGACCAAAAACTGAAGGCCAAGACTACGAGAAGAACATACGAGTCATAGCTCAAGCAACGACTCGTACCTATGGGTTGTACAAGTTCATTCCAAAATACTAAGGGCCTGATACGAGACCCCGACTATGACTTATAGGTCACCCTACGAGTCGTACCTGCAAGGCATACCAGGTGCCAACTGTCTCTTCTGTATTATTTTTATGATTTATTTGTAAACACTATAAATACCTTAAGTTAGTTTTTTTTAGGGAGGAGAAGAGCAGATTTTACAAGATAGAACTTGCCTTTGAATATTCTCTAAAGAATATTTTAGTGTTTTAGATTTGTTTATTGTTCTCTCTTGGAAAAGGCATTTTGGGGATTGTAAATCTTGTTTTGTATTCATTGTTGATCAATCAAGCTTTTGATTTTTCAACTTGTGGTGTCTACCATCTTCATTGTTTTTGGTAAAACTATCAACTATGTCATTTATTTGCATTTTTGCTTGTTTTTCCTTAGACATGAGTAGCTAAGCACCCACAACTTGGGGTTGTGGGAATCATGAGTAGTTGATTTGAGATAACCTAGGTTTATTGAATTTCTATGATTAGGGTTTGCATGTATTATCTATTTGCCTTCATTATGATTGTTGTTTGGTGGTAGCCAACACCAAACGCCACCTACTATCACTAGCCCAACCAAGGTAGTGACAAATAGGTCAAGGGAAGTAGATGACATAAGTCGACTGATGAGTTCTCATCTAATCAACTAAATTTGACCAAAGAGAGGTTGACTGGGACTATTGGTAATGGTTAGTTGGCACGCCATGGTGGCCAACCAAGCGCCATAGTGAAATTTGACATTCACCTTCACAAGAGGGCTAGAAGAACCTAAGTTACCATCCGGCATGCGAATTTCCAATTGTAGTTATGTTGCTGAGGGTTATCGAGTAAACGAACTATGATGAACATAATTCCCAAGTTGTCCTAAAGTTGAGTGTTTCCTCGCTTCTTAGTTTAGTGTTTATTTTACTTTGTTTTTGAATCATAAGAAACCCCTCCCCCCCCCCATTTAGAGATTTTAGTTATTTATGCTTGAAATGATTAGTAGTGGATTCTTGTTGTCAAGCCCCGTATTCCCTATGGATTAGACCCTAACCTTCAATTAGGTTAATTGCTGATAGAGACCACTTTCTTATTGGAGCATGAACATCTTCAGATCTTCTCGTAAAGAGGGTTGCTTCATATGAAATGTGCGATGTTCCCAAAAGGTGAAGTATGGTTTACTTTTGGCAAGTAGACCACCTTACTACCAATGAGGGGATTTCATTGGGATTCCTAATAATAGCTCACTTGGTCTTACTCATGTTATTTGAGGTCATCTCTCCACTATGTATGAGCATCATTTATATTTTGTACATCATGAGTTTCATAGCATCTTCTTATATTACATTCCTTGCTATATATCTCTTTCTATAATTTGTACCTTTGTCATCTAACATTGTATGCAGGTTTTGGTATGTTAAATGCATTGCATCTCGCATACTTAGTACATTCAAACGTACTAACACATACTTTTATCTACATAATCTCACCATGTAGGGACCGAGGGCTACGACTATCCACTGTACGACGTTTAGTTTGCAACTCAATCTTTGCTAGTTGTGGTGAGTCCTATCTTCCAAGGACGATCCACCATTCTTCTAGCTATAGTGCTTTTTGTCTCTTCTATTTACTTAAGGGTGAGCACGGGTTATATCTTGGGCCCCGACCTATCTTATGTTAGAGGCATAGTTGGACATTTTGTACACTATTTACATTATATGCTAAGTGTTGTATTTGGAATCTTGATTATGACTACTCATGAATTATGTTGACATGAAATGATTCTATATTGTGTGCCAAAAGATCCTAAGTCCCGAATTTCCCCCACAAAGTGAGTAATACTTACCTGCCCCTTAGTGTTTATGTGTTATGGGTTATATGATTCCATGTAACACCTCTTTCCCTATGATATCCCCATAGCATAAGTCCTACTTTCCTGTCCGTTAAAACTATTTGTTTACTATTTGCATATGCTTCCGAACCAATGATGTGAATATGGATACTTTGAGTCTTGTTTGGGAACTCTCGGGTTCCCATTCGCCATGTCACCCTAGCCCCTAGGTCTAGGTCGTGACAGATAAGGTGAACCTAAGTCAACTTATCTATTCGTACCAGTGATGACCTTTCCAGAACTATACTTCGTAGTTGATTCACTTCAATTGAAATATGTTAATTCACTTTACAATTTTACTTGAATTTAGAGAAATCATGTGAATAAAATGCTAATTTGATCCTAGCTAGCCTTACGGGCACATAATCATCAACCTACGGTTGCATGTAGTTAGGAGACTTGAAGTTTTATATAAGGATCCACAGAGCTAGTCCTCGCCACACAAGCTTATTCAGTACTAAATCATTACTTTATGAAAATCATACTTTCATATCTTGTAAAATGGGCATCATAGCTTCATGAAGCATCTCATATAACAGAGATAGTCCATTTACATAACTTTCATATAGTGTGGGTATACTCCCCATCCTCTCATCATTATTGGCATTAGGGTGTCAAGTCACCCTCATCATCATATCATCATCATCATCATAACATAATCTTCATCATCATTAAAATAAGCTTTTCGTACTTAGAATCATAGCTCACAAAATTCACAACTTTGTCATAATAAACTAGGTCTATGTGTGGGTTCATGAGCTATTGAGTCAAAATCATGCAATTAGTTAAAATTCATAGAGGAATCATGCAATTGAAACCAATTTTTATCATTAGTTAAGGACTCATAACAATTCAACAAGTCCTTGTTATCATACTTAAAATCACATTCATTCACTTGAATAATATAGAAATCATGTAATTCTTCAAAATTCATGCATAAATAGGTATAGTATCCATATAATAATCATAATGCGACAATTTGGAATCATGTCATAAAAAATCCATAGAATTCCATGCTTCAACTTTGTGAAAAGGGGTAATTGAGTTGGGATTCATGGATTAATCTAGTCTAAGAAGGAAGTCCTACATAAATCAAGTAATAAACCCTAATTTAAAGAAGAAATTTTGAAAATCTTGTAGCCAAATCTTCAAACTCTAACTTAAATGGAGAAAATCCTTAGACAGAAAGTTTTGAGAACTCTGGGAGATATTTTGAGAGTGAATAAGTTAGAATTATAGGAAATATGTCGGTTTAGTTAGAAGGATCAAATGATGTAGTTTAGGAATTGAACGAATCAGAAATGACCAAAAAGTCCTTCATTTAAAAACTATTGGACCCATCCATGAAACCCTTTGCACAGCCCATAAACATTTTCGCAGATCATACTTGGCCTTCATGGAACTTTTGTCACAAAAATTTAGATATTGGAATTTGTATCATGAAAGAATGAATCCTCATCTATGGTCTGTGTTTCCTTTTATAATCCATAATAACCTTTCATAGAGTGACCTCCAGACCTAGAATTTTGTCATTCTCAGGGTCGTTTCCATGACTCAATCCATGAGCTATGGTTCCATTCACTACCCATCCTGTTCTTTCTTAAGTGACTTCTAGTGACCTAATTTAAAACATTCTATACTCCAATCCACGAGATCTTTCTATGACCCAAGGTCCAATTCACAAGCCATAGATTGGCTCGTAGAACCAAATCAGTTCAGAATCCTGCAACTTTCCTATTTTCTTCAAGCTTTTCAACATATGTGGGTGTTACAATACGTCACGAATCAAGCCTAGAACCTAGACGTGATACGACACATGGGGAACCGGATAGAACCCCAAGCAAGCCTCTTAACATACCATTACACATCCTTGGTCACGAAAGAAATAGGATAACAATAAAAGAGTAGAAATAAGAGAACATAGGTCTAAGGGACATACTTCATATCCTAAAACATCATACAGAGAGTGAAGACTCATAACATCATTACATAAACATACCTCTAAACATATAACTTATCGGGGGGCCAACACAAGCAACCAGGCTCACCGACATAGTCAAGTATACAATAAAAAGGAAAGAAAGTCTTTATACATAGCGTAAGGTCAAAGACATTGGTCCCAAATTTGAGGACTCACCACTTTCTTTGTAGAGAAATCATAATAGCCATGTGGTGGAGGAGGATGATCAAGTGGAGATCCGGTCCATACAAGGTGATATCATGTAGGAATAGAGATGCATCAACACATTTGAATGTACTAAGTATGCAGGTTGCAATACCATAAGCAATAGGCAATATATTCGAAATGCATATTTAGGCAATAAATGAGCATATAGCAATATAGCATGCATAAATGATGCTTTTAGTAAATCTTGCTTACATAGGACATATTAGGCCTACCACCTCCTTGGCGAGGAAATTAAGGTACAAACCACCCAACATGGTTGCACGGGCCTACTACCTCCCGAGCGAGGAAATTGAGGTGCAAAACCCCCAATATGGTTGCACAAGCCTAATACCTCCAAGGCAAGGTAATTGAGGTACAAACTCCTCAACATGGTTTCACGGGCCTACTACCTCCCAAGAGAGGCAATTGAAGTACAAATCCTCCAACATGGTTGCACGAGCCTACAGCCTCCCGAGCGAGGCAAAAAAGGTACAAACCCTACCTTCCCAACATGGTTGCACGAGCCTACTACCTCCTGAGCAGTGCAATTGATCAACTTCCAACACTATAGATACTTTTCATGAAATCAACATATTTACACCATCATTGAAATATCATAAAGTCTTACGAGTCATTGGTCATGCAATAGAACAACAATGGATCAAGAATCCTAAACCAGACATTTTACCAAACACTTGGTAGGTGTGTAGTGCTAGGGTAAAACCATGCAATTAAAGAGTGAAATCATGCAAGAAATCTTGAAGTAAATCATCCCACTAATACTTGGTAACACCATCATAGAATATGTACATCAAAACCCTTCATCAAATCTCAAGATTAATCTAAGATTCATAGATCAAAACACGATAAAATAGTCACACTTTTACAAAACCCAAACATAGTTCATAGTCAAATTCATAATAGAAGATGCATGAGTAAAATCAACTTAGAAACATGTATTTTATGTAAAAAAAAAAAAAAAAAAAAAAGCTTGCGCACCATGGGTGAAAGGACCCAATGGTTGAAACCCACATAACTTGACTTTAAAGAATTTTTGATGAAGATTGGAAATGGAAACTTGAAGTTTGAGTGAATTCTTATGATCTAAATGAGTTTTAGGACTTGATATTTGGGGTGAAATATTTGTCGACATATTTGGGAGAGTATTGGAGAATGTCTAGTGTGATATGAAGGTAAAATATTGCTAAGTATAGGCATTTTTACGCATAGGAAAACTGAGGAACAAGAGTCAAATATCTTAGTCAAAACAAGAAACAGAACAAAAATGTATACATCTCTGTGCCATGGACGCGCCACGCCAGTAGCGCAGAAAGGTCTCTGGAAATTGCATTTTGGAAAATTGAAATTGTGATTTGATTGCTATAAAATCTGGGTTAGAGACATTACCTACTCAATTTTGCCCCTTGATAAAAAATATGAAGTCAGATTTTCAATATCACGCACAGATTATGAGATATATGAAAATTACGAATCCAGGCACTTTCAAGGCACATTTTCAGGCATTTTTGGGGATGTTTCAATATCTCCCTCTTCTGAACATTCCTCCCCGAATGTCAAAGAAATGTACATAAGAAGAATAATCATGAAGAAATCAGCCCCAATAAGAAGGAAATAATACACTTAAACACAATTTTCAAAAATCTCAACATAAATATTAAATTCACTATGAACTTTGTCAATATAAACATGAATGAATGCAAATGACATAGGGGATTAAGCATAAGACATGAAATTACATAAAATACTTAGATTTAGTAGCTTAGGCTTGAGTAGAATGAAAAAGATAGGGGCATTGCTTTTACATGTCCTCTTCGGTCTCCCATGTAGCACTTTTGACTTTTTTATTACTCCAATGGACCTTAACAGAAGCAACATCCTTGTTCCACAATCTCTTCACTTGTCTATCCAAGATCTCTATTGGAACTTTTTAATAAGACAAGTTGTTTTAAGCAACACTCGCAACATCAAGAGGCATGATAGCATTAGGGTCACCCACACACTTCCTCGACTAGACACATGGAAGACCAGATGAACCAATTTCACTAAACTCCAACTCATAGGCCACCTTACCGATCCTCCTCATCACCCTATAACAACCCATAAATCTTGGAATTAATTTACCCTTCTTAAAAACAAACCACACCCTTCATCGGGGACACCTTCAAATAGACCCAATCACCAACTTTAAATTCAAGCTCCCTTCTCCTCACATCGGCATAGGACTTTTGACAGCTTTGGGATGGTTTCAACCTTTCTCTAATCAACCTTACCTTCTCCATAGCATCCATAAGTAGATTCGGACCCAACAAAGCCATTTCTCCCATTTCAAACAATCCAACCGGTGATCTATAATGCCTATCAAAGAGGGACTACAAAGGAGTCATACCAATGATTGAATGATAGCTATTGTTTTATGCAAACTCAATTAATGGAAGATGATCATCCTAACTACCCTTAAACTCCAAAATGCAAGCGCTAAGCATATCCTTAAGAGTTTGGATAGTTCTTTCGGCTTGGCCATCCGTTTAAGGGGGAAAGGTCATACTAAGCTTTACCTTGGTTCTAAGACCTCATTGGAAGGACCTCCAAAAGTGTGAGGTGAATTGTGCACCATGATCTGATATGATAGACAAGGGCACCACATGTAATGTCACCAACTCATGAATGTACAATTTAACATAGTCTTCTACCCCATAAGTAGTCTTAATAGGTAGGTTGTGAGCCGACTTTCTCATTAGATCAACCATAACCCAAATAGAATCAAAACCCTTCCTAGTCTTAAGAAACCTAACAATAAAGTCCATGTTAATTTCCTCCCACTTCCAACTAGGAATATCTATGTCTTGGGTTAGGCCACCCGATTATTAATGCTCGGCTTTGACTTTTTGGAAACTATGATAACCGGATACAAATTTGGCAAAGTATTTATTCATACCTCCTAATAAAATACATCCCTCAAATCTCTATACATCTTGGTAAAATCGGGGTAGATAGAATAGGAAGAATTATGAGCCTAATAAAGAATCTTCTCTCTGAAATCATCAACATGTGGCATACATAAACTACCTTGGTACCTAGGGGCACTAGGTACCCCTTGGGATAAAACCTCGGCCTTGCCCTCTTTCACCAAGGCCTCCAATTCTAACAAGGAGGGATCAAGATCCCGATTTGGTTTTACCTCATCAACCAAGGAAGAGTTAAAGCCATCAATAACAACAATACCACAATTAACAACCTCTTCCAACCTAACCCCTAATCTTGCCAACCATTAGACCTCCCTAGCCACCCTTTTGCCCCCATCATCAACATGACTAGGCTACCAATAGACACCCTACTCAAAGCATCTGCCATAACATTACCTTACCAGGATGATAATACACACTCATATCATGATTCTTAAGAAGTTCTAACCACCTTCATTAACTCAAGTTGAGATGCTTTTAAGTGAACACATATAGAAGACTCTTATGATCTTTAAACACACATGCACCCTATACAAATAATCAAGCAAAATTTTCAAAGCAAAGACCTCGGCAGAAAATTCAAGATCATGAGTAGGATTATTCTTTTCATGCACTTTGATGCCTATAAGAATAGGCTATTACCTTACTATTTTGCATCAATACACAACCCAAACAAATCTGTAGGCATCACAACACACAACAAACCCTTCCAACCCTTTCAATAGAGAGAAGATAGGAGCTAAGACAAGCTTATCCTTCAAGGTTTGGAAACTCTTTTCACACTCCTCGGTCCACACAAGCTTAGCCTTCTTTTGAGTCAAGTTAATCATGGGAGAAACAATCGAAGAGAACTCATTCACAAATCATCAGTAGTAACCCGCTAAGCCCAAGAGGCTTCTAATAACCGATGGGGTCAAAGGTCTAAGCATATTTCTAATCACTTCCAACTTTTTATTATCCACCTTAATACCATCCCCCGACCCCACATTACCTAGAAAGGCAACCTCCTTCAACCAAAATTCACATCTCTCATACTTAGCATATAACTTCTCTTCCCTCAATTTTTGCAACACTGCCTTCAAATAAGCCACATGGTCCTCCTCACTATGAGAATAGATAAAGATATCATCAATGAAAACCCTAATAAACAAATCAAGGTAGGGTTTCAGGACCCTATTCATAAGATGCATGAAGATAGCTAGTGCATTGGTCAACCCAAAAGACATAACCACAAATTTGTAATGCCTATACCTAGTTTGGAAGGTCGTCTTAGCAATGTCACACTCCCTCACCTTCACTTGATGATACATGGAATGACGACCAACCATAAAGAAGTGTCTATCCCCTTGAAGTTGGCCAAATAAATCATCAACCCTTAGTAAAGGATATTTATTCTTTATGGTGACCTTATTAAATTGCTAGTAGTCAATACACATTCTAAGTGACCCATCTTCTTCTTAACAAACAACATTGGTGCACCCCAAGGTGATTGGCTAGGCCTAATAAAACCCTTCTCCAACAAATTCCTGAATTGATCCTTCATCTCCTTTAACTCCACCGGGGTTATAAAATAAGAAGGAATAGAAATGGTTTGAGTATCGGGAAGGAGGTTTGTACCAAAGTCTATTACCCTTTCGAGTGGAACACTTGGAAGGTCATTTAGAAAGACATAAAGAAATTTCTTTACCACGGGAACCGACTCTATAGGAAGGACTTTGGACTCCACATCCCTAACCCTCACAAGATGATAGAGACATCCCTTTGTGATAAAATTTTAGTCTTTAATGCAAGAGATAAACCTACACCTTGACCACCACAAAATCACTCTCCCACTCAAGGATGGGTTCATTTGGTAATTGAAATTTGACCCTGTGGGTTCTAAAATCAATAGAGGCATAGTATGCATGCAGCGAATCCATCCCAGGAATGACATAAAAATCAATCATATACAACTCAATAAGATTACAAGGCAATATTTTATGCAAGATACAAATGGAACAATTTTTATAGACCTTTCGAGCAACAATAGAAGCACCAATAGGAGTAGACACCTCATAAGAATCACACAACATTTCAAGCTCAACATGGAACTTTTAGGCAGTAAGAGGAGTAAGAAAAGAAAGAGTGGCACCCGAGTCTATCAATGCATACACATCAAAATCAAAAATATTTATACCGGTGATGACATCGGGCACCTCATCAACCCCTTGCGCCCATGCAAAGAAAAAATAGATAGTGCCTTAGGGCACTACTTTGTTGACTTCCTCTTCCCAAAGGAGCAGCATTGGCTCCCCGGCCTTGTGGATGAACATCCTTGCCCTTTTTTCCGGTTACGAGGGCAATCCATCATGTTGTGGCCTACTTTCCCACAACTATAACAAGCATTAGTAGTCCTCAAGCATGGGAAACCATGACCAATATCACACTTTGGTCACACAGATCAAGGAATCACACCATCACCCACTTGGGGCCTTAGGTATTCATTGTCAAATATCCACTACGAGCATGATAAGACCCTTGGCCTTGGTGAAATCATCCACCCTTGTGACTTTGAAACTTACCATCAAAATGGTCCCTCTTGCCCTCATGACCCCTTCTATTCCTCAATTTCTCCCCCTCCAATTGTTAAGCATAATCATCAAGCAGGACAAATCCATATGAATGATCAACATGGAGGTATAACATTCTTCACTCGCCAAATCGGAAACACCCATCACAGACATATTCATCCTAGACCTTGGGTTGGCAACAAAGTGTGGAACATATTTAGAGAGTAGGTTGAACTTTAGGGCATACTCCCTCTCACTCTTAGATCCTTGCTTCAAGTTCATAAATTCTATCATTTTGACCTCCTTAAGCTTAAGAGGAAAGAAACCGGTTGAGGAAAGTCTCCTTAAACTCCTCCAATAGAGCAACATTGTTGTTCCCTTTCTCCTCCTTTCTTTGAGTATATCATATTTGGGCCACTGCTTTGAGTTGGTAAGCCGCCAACTCCGCCTTCTCTTTCGACCTCACAACCATGATAGCCAACACTTTCTATACCTCATTAATAAAATCTTGAGGGATCTCATCCACCTTAGACCCATTGAACTCTGATGGGTTGATCCTCATAAAGTGCCTCATTTGATATACCGGAGTAGGAGCATGAGGGGATTAGGCCCCTTGGTTGGCTTGATTTGGCATAACATGAGCTAGCAAAGTGAGAGAATCCCGAAGCTCACCATGAGCCAGTTGTTCCTTGGGTGTGTGGGCTCTTCTTCCTCTTGTCTTAGGCATGATCTTAAGAAGAAGGGAAACATTTCCTAGAAAGTCTCATAGCCCCTTATTCATAGTTGTGGTGCACGACATAACCATGAATAAGAATTTAATCATCGCAGTGTGTTGGATGCCGTGGACTATTAACAACCTAGTACTCTGATATTAAGTTTGTCATGACCCAAGCCTAGGGACTAGACATGACACGGCGCATGGGGAACCCGATGAAACCCCAAGCAAGCCTCTTAACATATCATTACACAACCATGGTCGCGGAAGCAATAAAATAACAATTAAAGAGTAGAAATAAGGGAACATGGGGCTAAGGGGCATATTAAATATCATAAAACATCAGAGAGTCAAAGAGAGTCAAGACTCGTATCATCATGACCTCACTTTTCCATGCCTCTAAACATAGAACTTAGCGGGGGCCAAGACAAGCAACCAGGCTCTCCCTCATAGTCGAGCATACAATAACAAGGTAAGATAGCCTTTATACATAACATAAGGGCAAAGACATTGCCTCCAAAGTTGAGGACTCAATACTTGCTTTGTAGAGAAATCATACTAGCCACGTGGATGAGGATGATGATAAAGTGGAGCTCAAGTCCCTACATGGTGACATCATGTAGGCATATAGTATGCATTTGTATGTTTGAATGTACTAAGTCTATAAGATGCAATGCAACAAAAGATAGGCAACATATTTGAAATCCATATGTAGGCAATAAATGTGCATGTAGCAATATGGCATACATGAAGGATGTTTGAAGTAAATCATGCTTACATAGGACATAGTACATGTGTAGGAAGAGACCATCAATAGTAACCAAGGCCTACAACCTCCTTGGCGAAGCGATTAAGGTACAATTCCCCCAATATGGTTGCACGAGCCTACTACCTCCCGAGTGAGGCAATTGAGGTACAAACCCCCTAACATACTTGCACGATCCTACTACCTCTCTTTCGAGGCAATTGAGGTACAAACCCCGCAACATAGTTGCACGGGCCTACTACCTACTGAGCTAGGCAGTTGAAGTACAAACCCCCCAACATGGTTGCATGGGCCTACTACCTCCCAAGTGAGGCAATTGAGGTACAAACCCTCCCCAACATGGTTGCACGAACCTACTACCTCTCGAGTGAGGTAATTGATCAACTTCCAACACTATAAATACTTTTCATGAAATCAATATATTTATACCATCGTTTAATCATCATAAAGTCATACAAGTCATAGGTCATGCAATAGAACATCAATGGCTCAAGAACCCTAAATCGGGCATTTTATCAAACACTTGGTGGGAATGTAATGCTAGGGTAAAACCATGCAATTAAAGAGTGAAATCATGCAAGAAATCTTGAAGTATTATCATCCCACCAATACTTGGTGACACTATCATACAATATACATCAAAACCCTTCATCAAATCTCAAGATTAATCGAAGATTCATAGCTCAAAACATGCTACAACAGTCACACTTTTAAAAACTCCCAATATAGTTCAGAGTCAAATTCATAAAAGAAGACCTATGAGTAAAATTAACTTAGGAACATGTATTTTATGTAAAAAGGAAGCTTGGCCACCATGGGTGAAAGTATCCAACGGTTGAAACCCATACCTTGCCTTTGGAGAATTCTTGATGAAGATTAGATATAGAGACTTGAAGCTTGAATGAAATCCTTAAGATCCGAATGAGTTTTGGAACTTGATATTTGGGGTGAAATATTTGTCTAAGTGTTTGGGAGAGTATTGCAGAATGAATGTCTAGTATTATATTAAGGTAAAATATGGCTAAGTATAGGTATTTTCACGCATAGGAAGACTTAGGCCCAAGATTCAAAAGTCTTAGACCAAACAAGAAACTGAACAAAAATGTACACATCTCTGCGCCCTGGCCGCGTGGCGCCAGCGGCGCTAAAAGCTTTCTGGAAATTGCATTTTGGAAAATGAGGTTCGATTGCTCTATAATCGAGGTTAGACCCTTTTCCCACTCAATTAAGCCCACTGATCAAGAATATGAAGTCAAATTTTCAATATCGCATACGGATTATGAGATTTACAGAAATTACAAACTGGGCACTTCCGAGGCACATTTTCGGACACTTTTTGGGGTCGTTAAATATCTCCCCCTTGGGAACATTTGACCTCGAATGTCAAAGAAACATACATAAAAAGAGTAATCATGATGAAATCAGCCCCAACAAGAAGACAACAATACACTTAAATGCCATTTTCAAAAATCTCAACATAAGTATTAAAATCACCATGAAATTTATCAACATAAACATGATTGCATGCAAATGACATAGGGGCTGAAACATGAGAGATGAAATCATATAGTAGAGTTATAATTATTACCTTAGACTTGAGTAGAATGAAAAAGATAGGGGTATCACTTTTGCATGTCCGCTCCAGCCTCCCATGTAGCACTTTCGACTTGTTAGTTCCTCCAAAGGACCTTAACGGAAGCAACATCCTTGTTCCTAAACCTCTTCACTTGTCTATCCAAGATCTCTACTAGAACTTCTTCATATATTTTCCTAAGCAACACCCACAACATCAAGAGGCACGATAGCATTAGGGTCACCCACACAATTCCACAACATAGACAAATGGAAGACTTGATGAAACAATTCCATTTCACTAGAAAACCCCAACTCATAATCCACCTTACCAATCCTCCTCATCACCCTATAAAGACCCAAAAGTCCTGGACTTCATTTACCCTTCTTAACAAAATAAGCTACTCCCTTTATGGGGGACAACTTCAGATAGACCCAATCACCAACTTTAAATTCAAGCTCCCTTCTCCTCACGCTGGCATTGGACATTTGATGACTATGGGCTGTTTATAATCTTTCTCTAATCAACCCTACCTTCTACATAGCATCCCTAAAAGTTATAGAACCAACAAAGCCATTTCTCCCCCTTCAAACCATCCAACTGATGATCTACAACACCCACCATAGAGGGCCTCAAAAGGAGCCATACCAATGCTTGAATGGTAGCTATTGTTATAAGAAAACTCAATCAATGGAAGATGATCATCCCAAATACCATTAAAATCTAAAATGCAAGCCTTAAACATATCCTCAAGAGTTTGGATGATTATTTCGGCTTGTCCATTCATTTGAGGGTGAAAGGTCGTACTAAGCTTTAACTTGGTTCTAAGACCTCTTTGGAAGGATCTTCAAAAGTGTGAGGTGAATTGAGAACCACAATCCGATATGATAGACAAGGGCACCCCATGCAATCTCATCAACTCATGAATGTACTATTTACCATAGTATTCTTCCCCATAAATAGTTTTAATTGGTAGGAAATGAGCCGACTTTCTCATTCCATCAACCACAACCCAAATAGAATCAAAACCCTTCCTAGTCTTAGGAAACCTAACCACAATGTCCATGTTAATTTCTTCCCACATCCAAGTAGGAATCTCTATGTCTAGGGTTAGGCCACTCAGCCTTTGATGCTCGACTTTGAGTTGTTGGAAACTTTCACAATAGGATATAAATTTGCCAATGTCTTTCCTCATACCTCCCTAAGAAAATACATCCCACAAATCTCTATATATCTTGGTAGAACCGGGGTGGATAGAATGGGAAGAATTATGAGCCTCGTCAAGAATCTTCACTCTCAAGTCAGAAACGCATGGCACACACAACCTACCTTAGTACCTAAGGGAACCATGTCCCCTTTGGGAGAAAACCTCGACCTTGCCGTCTTTCACCAAGGACTTCAATTCTAACAAGGAGAGATCAAGATTTTGCTTTATTTTTACCTCATCAACAAAGGTAGACTTTGAACCATCAACAACCACAATACAACTATTAACAACCTCTTCCAACCTAATACCCAATCTAGCCAACCGATGGACCTCCCTAGCCACCTCTCTGCCCCCATATTCAATATGAGCTAGGCTACCCATAGATACCCTACTCAAATCATCTGCCACATCATTAGCCTTATTGGAATGATAATGCACACTCATATCATAATGCTTAAGAAGTTATAACTACCTTTGTTGTCTCAAGTTGAGATCCTTTTGAGTGAACACATATCGGAGAATCTTATGATCGGTAAACACATCAACATGCACCCAAAACAAATAATGATGCCAAATTTTCAAAGCACAGACCACGGCGGCTATTTCAAAATCATAAGTAGGATAATTCTATTCATGCAATTTAAGTTGCCTAGAAGAATAGGCTATTACCTTACCAGTTTGCATCAACACACAACCCAAACCAATCATAGAGGAATCACAATACACAACAAACCCTTCCAACCCTTTTAGTAGAGACAAGATAGGAGTAGAGAGAAGCTAATCCTTCTAGATTTAGAGACACAGTTCACACTCTTCAGTCCACAAAAGCTTAGCCTTCTTTTGAGTCAACTTAATCATTGGAGAAGCAATAGAAGATAACTCATTCACAAATCTCTTGTAGTAACCCGCTAAGCCCAAGAAGCTTCTAAAATCCGATTGGGTCAAATGTATAAGCCAATTTCTTTTCACTTCCATCTTTTTAGGATCCACCTTAATAACATCCCCCGACACCACATGACCTAGAAAGGCAACCTCCTCCAACCAGAATTTACATTTCTCATACTTAGCATATAACTTCTCTTCCCCTCAATTTTTTCAACATTACCTTCAAATGAGCCACATACTCCTCCTCACTATGAGAAAAGATAAAGATATCATAAATCAAAATCACAACAAACAAAAAAGAAGGTAGGGTTTAAAGACCTTATTCATACGATCCATGAAGGTAGTCGGTGCATTGGTCAACTCAAAAGACATAACCAAAAATTCATAATACCTATACCTAGTCCGGAAGGCAATTTTGGGAATGTCACACTCCCTCACCTTCATCTGATGATACCCAGACCGAAGATCAATCTTATAGAAGTGGCTATACCCTTTAAGTTTGTCAAATAAATAATAAATCCTTGGTAGAGGATACTTATTCTTTATGATGACCCTATTAAATTGCCGATAGTCAATTCACATTCTAAGTGACCCATCCTTCTTCTTTGCAAAAAACACTTGTGCACCCCGAGGTGATTGGCTAGGTCTAATAAAACTATTCTCCAACAACTCCCTCAATTGCTCCTTCAACTCCTTTAACTCTGTCGGGGCCATACGGTAAAGGGGATTAAAAATGGGTTGAGTATCAGGATAGAAGTCCAAAGTCTATTTCCCTTTCAGGAGGAACACCAGGAAGGTTATTTGGAAGGACATCAAGGAACTCATTTACCATGGGAACCAACTCTATAGGAAGGAATTTGGACTTCACATCCCTAACCCTCACAAGATGATAAAGACACCCCTTTTAGATCAACTTTTGGGCTTTAATGCAATAGATACACCTACCCTTGACCACCACATCATGACTCTCCCACTCAAGGATGGATTCATTTGGGAATTTGATTTGACCCTATACATTCTACAATCAGTAGAGGCATAGTATGCATACAACCAATCCATCCCAGAATGATATCAAAATCAACCATACCGAACTCACCAAGATAACAAGGCCATATTTTATTCAGGATACAAATGGGATAATTTCTATAGATCTTTCTAGCAACAATAGCTGCACCAATAGGAGTAGACACCTCATAAGACTTACACAACATTTCGGGCTCAACATGAAACTTTTTGTCAATCATAGGAGTAAGAAAAGAAAGAGTGGCACCCGGGTCTATCAATGTATAAACCTCAAAATCAAAAGCTTTTAATATATTGGTGATGACATCAGGCACCTCATCAACCCCTTGCCTCCCATGTAAAGCAAAAATCGATTGTTCCTTAGGGCACCACCTTATTGACCTCTTTTTCCAAAAGGAACCGCAGTGGCACCCCGGCCATTTGGACGAACATCCTTGCCCTTGTTTAGGTTATGAGGGAAATCCATCATTTTATGGCATACTTCCCCACATCTATAGAAAGTAGTAGTAGCCCTCAAGTGTGGGCCACCATGACCCTTACAACACTTTGGACACACGGGTCTAGGGATCACACCACCACCTTCTTGGGGCCTTGGGTAGTCATTGGCAAATCTCCTACTAGGAGCATGATAAGACCGTTGGCCTTGGTGAAATCGGCCACCCATATGACTTTGGAACTTACCAACAAAACTGACCCTCTTGGCCTCATGACCCCTTCTAATCCTCAATTTCTCCCCCTCTAATTTTTCAGCATAATCATCAAGTGGGACAAATCCATGTCATTAATCAATATGGCGGTACGACAATCTTCACACACCAAATCGAAAACACCAATCACAAACATATTCATCCTAGACCTTGGGTCAGCAACATTGTGTGGAGCATATTTAGAAAGTTGGTTGAACTTGAGGGCATACTCCCTCACACTCATAGATCCTTGCTTCAAGTTCATAAATACCATCATTTTGACCTCCCTAAGCTCAAGAGGAAAAAATTGGTTGAGGAAATCTGCCTTTAACTCCTCCCATAGAACCACATTATTGTTTCCTTTCTCTTCCTTCCATTGAGTATACCATATTTGGGCCACCGCCTTGAGTTGGTAAGATGCCAACCTCGCCTTCTCTTCCAACCTCACACCCATGATAGCCAACACTTTGTATACATCATTAATAAATTCTTGAGAGACCTCATCCACCTTAGACTCATTGAAATCCGGTAGGTTTGTCCTCATAAAGTGCCTTACCCGAGATGCTAGAGTAGGAGCATGAAGAGCTTGGTTGGCTTGTTTTGCCATAACTTGAGCTATCAATGTAAGAAAATCCCGAAGGTCACTATGAGTCGGTTATTCCTTGGGTGTGTGAGCTTTTTTTCCTCTTGTGTTAGGCATGATATAGCATAGCAAACAACAATCGTTAGGGGAAAACCTTTCCTTTACTTCTATTACATGACATAGAGTAAGAAGAAGGGAAACATTTCCTAGAACGTCTCATAGCCCCTTACGCATAGTTCTGGTGCATAACATAACGATGAATAAGACTCTAATCGACGCGGTGTGTTGAACGTCGACGACCATTAACAACCTAGTGCTCTGATATCAAGTTTATGACGAACCAAGCCTAGGGCCTAGAGTGACATGATGCATGGGGAACCCAAAGAAACCCCAAGCAAGCCTCTTAACATATCATTACACATCCTTGGTCGCGGAAGCAAAGAGTAGAAATAAGGGAATATGAGGCTAAGGGACATACTTCATATCATAAAACATCGTAGAGTCAAAGAGAACCAAGGCTCGTAACATCATTACATAACTTGTCCAACACACCTCTAAACATAGAACTTAGCGAGGGCCAATACAAGCAATAGGATTCACCCGCATAGTCAAGCATACAAGAAAAAGGAAAAAGAGCCTTTATACACAGCATAAGATCAAAGATATTTCCCTCGAAGTTGAGGACTCACCAGTTGCTTTGTAGAGAAATGTACTAGCCACATGGATGAGGAGCAGGATCAAGTGGAGCTTTGGTCCCTACATGGTGACATCATGTAGGCATAGAGTATGCATTGGTACGTTTGGATGTACTAAGTATGTCAGATGCAAAGCAACAAGAGATAGGCAACATATTTGAAATGCATATTTAGACAATAAATAAGAATATAGTGATATGACATGCATAAATGATGCTTGTAGTAAATCATGCTTACAAAGGACTTATTACATGTGTAGGAAGAGACCATCAATAGTAACCAAGGCCTACCACCTCCTTGGAGAGGTGATTGAGCTACAAACCCCCTAATATGGTTGCACGGGCCTACTACATCCCGAGAGAGGCAATTAAGGTACAAACCACTCCCCCCTCCAACATGGTTGCATGGGCCTACTACCTCCCAGGCGATGCAATTGAGGTACAAACCCCCAACATAGTTGCACGAGCCTGAGGCAATTGAGGTAGAAACCCCCCAACATGGTTGCATCAGCCTACTACCTCCTGAGCGAGGAAATTGAGGTACAAACCCCCCAACATGGTTGCACGGGCCTATTACCTCCCGAGCAAGGCAATTGAGGTACAAATTTCCTAACATGGTTCATGGGCCTACTACCTCGCTAGCAAGGCAATTGATCAACTTCCAACACTATAGATACTTTTCATGAAATCAACAAATTTATACCATCCTTTCAATATCATAAAGTCATACAAGTCATAGGTCATGCAATAGAACATCAATGGCTCAAGAACCCTAAACGGAATATTTTATCAAACACTTGGTGGATGTGTAATGCTAGTGTGAAACCATGAAATTAAAGGGGTGAAGTCATGCTATAAATATTAAAGTAAATGAACACACCAATACTTTGTAACACCATCATACAATATACATCAAAACCATTTATCAAATTTCAAGATAAATCTAAGATTCATAGCTCAAAACATGCTAAAACAGTCACACTTTTACAAAGCTCCAACATAGTTCATAGTCAAATTCATAATAGAAGAGCCATAAGTAAAATCAACTTAGAAATATGCATTTTATGCAGAATGGAAGCTTGGGTACCATAGGTGAAAGGACCCATTGGTAGAAACCCACATACCTTGTCTTTGGAAAATTCTTGATGAAGATTGGAAATAGAGACTTGAAACTCGAGTGAAATCCTTAAAATCCTGATGAGTTTTGGGACTTGAAATTTGAGTTTAAATATTTGTCTAAGTGTTTGAGACAGTATTGGGGAATGTCTAATATGATATGAAAGTACGATATGCCTACGTATAGGTATTTTCATGCATAGGAAGACTTAGGTCCAAGACTCAAAAGTCTAGGACTAAACAAGAAAATGAACAAGAATTTACACATCTCTGCGCCCTGGCCGCGTCGCACCAGTGGTGCAGAGAGCTCTTTGGAAATTGCATTTTGGAAAACTGAAATTGTGATTCGATTGCTATAAAATTAGAGTTAAACCCATTTCCCACTCAATTTTTCCCCTGCTCAAGAATTTGAAGTTGAAGCTGACATCACGCACGAATTTTAAGATATATAGAAATTACAATTTTAGGCACTTCCGAGGAACATTTTCAGGCACTTTTTTTAAGGTCGTTTTTAACAATATCTCCCTCTTAAGAATATACAACTTCGAATGAGAATGATGTGGCTCAAGTTACACCTCCTTTTGGAGGATAAAGCAGTCATTGTCAATATATAGAACCTAACAAAGGTCAGGGTCGAACTCAAGGGAATACATAGACTTAGGAGACTTCAATTAATGTAATTTGAGTGAGTAACCAACTTACATCCCCAAGGGGGGGTGCAATAATCAGTAGAAAATTAATCCTAACCAACACAATAGTTAAATCAATATGGAGAGAAACTAGGGTATTGTGTTCCCCATGAGTCCCTAACTTAGTATCACCGGATAACCTAACTTTTTTCTAATGTGTAGAATACAGGATGGTAAATTATGTTCATCAAACCATATAGTCCAGGCGAGAGGTGAATTTCACTATGTGACTTGGGCCATCTCCGTTGTATGCATTACTAAACCTTAGCTATTAGTCCCAGTACAACCTCCTCTTGGCCTAGTTTAGTTGGTTAGATGAGACCACATAAATCAAATCTTATTAATTAATCTCTTTTCCTATTCCTTACTATCTTGGTCCAGTTAGTAATACTAGATGGGTCCTAATGTTGGCCACCATCAAAAAACATACAAAATGAAGAGAGTTAATTAATACATGCATGCACACTTTCCAAGAATTATGACTTATCTAGTTTTACCTTGTTAGTTCTTCTTGGTTCCTATAACCCTAGTTGTGGATATTTGTACTCATGATTTTTGTAGCTACAACAGTTATGAATTTGAATAACACAATATAGCACTTACACAATACAATTAATAACAAGCAAATCAAAACTTCAAAGATAATCACAAGATTAAAAATCAAATACATGTGTTTCTCAAAACTCTCCAAGGATACCTCAACTCAATATCACTACTTTTCCCCCTAACTGTCCAGTTTTTTGTATACTGTCTGAAAAATAACCTAAAAACCTACTTATAATATTTAAAATACAAGTCCTAAACAAAATAGGGTAGTTGGATCGACATGCTTCACAAACAGGTTTAAGGGTCGTATTGCATTCCACAGCTCATAGTTAGGGTCTCGTAAAGTGTTGTTGAAAAACTGGAGTGATCTATAATGCCCCTCTATGAGCCCTAAAGTGATTTATGGCCCATAATGGGATTTCGTTTGACAAATCCTCAGAAAGTCCCTTATCTTTGATCCTCAACTCGTAAACCAATCGACGACCAATCTGCATGTTCGTTAAAGAACTTCAGAAAATCAACCCCTCAGTAGAATTGTCCACGAAAATTACATCACGGCCCGTAGAGTGAACTACGGCCCATAGAGTGTCTCATACTGCATCAATATCAACAACATCTGCACTTTCTTCCTAAAATCAAGGCCAACCCAGGAACCCTGCAAATAATACACAAAAACACATAAACCAACTAGCATTGCATTGAGAACACACGAAATTCCAAGTTTTAAGCATCAAAAGTGTTGTATTTTGTAGTACATCAACACACTCAACTTAAATTTGTTACTTGTCCTCAAGCAACTGACTCAATCTATATAAGTTATTCAGTAACACAGAGAACACAACCTATTGGAATACATCACATTAACTTAAACTCACATACCCACACCACTTTTTCAAAACAGAATCATATATCCATCTAGCTAACCAGTACATACTAGTGCATGTGACAACACAAATATGATCAGTGAGGTACTATCAGCAATTCACAATCACTTAATAAGTCTCAGGCTAATAATACAATGCAAGTGCCCTCCCAGAAAGAAGTCCCATATCTCACTCTCAATGGTGTTTTCATGTATAATCATGGAACTATGCAAAATCACTCAACCTTACAAAAGATATTCATGAATCATGCCTAATAACATAGGTTTTCCCCTATACTCATGACTAAAACCTTCAAATAGTTGGACTACAATCACTTTAACATTTTATAGCTTGTATCGTAGGTTCAGGTAGTTTTGGTATGGTATTCTAGGAACATAGTGACTAAAAGCCCTCCTTGACACTGTGTTTTTCTACACTTTTGCTCTACCAACACTGTTATTTTTTATCTCATCCTCGGTTTCTCCTATTTCAAGCTTTTCTAGGTGCTTTCTTTTCATCTTTTACCTTTTCGCCTTACTTTTACAATTCATTTTTCTTTTTAACTAACAATTCAGGCATCACTTATTTTTTTTGCATCCATTACATGATTTTTCTCTTTTCCTCTGTATCACTAACTTTCCCCCTCATTTTTGTGCTTTACTCTTACACCAGCCATCCTCAACTTACGCTTTTGGCATGAATTGAGGTGTACATTATCCGTTCTCAGAATTAGGGCCACTTTTGGTAGTCACCCTCAACTTAGGCTTTTTGCCTCAGTCAAGGTACACAATGTTCAAGGAAGAACCAAGGCTGATTTCAGGATTTTACAATTAACAACACTAGGCAAATTAGATGTTGCAAAGAATAGGTACATGTTAGGATCAAACACTAGGATCAAGGGTTACACTACAATTTTGGTTGGTTATTTAGGCTTAGTGGACTATTAAGAACAACAACCTGAGATCCTTTCTTAATCCAATTAATCTACAATCTAACTTAGAGTAACAGGGAAAGTTCTGAATTATCACACAACACATGAATTTAGCAATTTAGGCTCACACTCACATCGCATTGACTACATTATCAATAAAAGACTCTCAAATCATGCTTTTTATCACAATTTATCCTCACTTATAAGAACAAGCATTGTCAACACACCTAAACATGCATGGTTGCTATCTAAATCAACTAATCAAAATTTTGGTGGGTATCATTTTTCAAACAAAACACAAAAATATGCTATATGCCACAGGTATTAGTACTTTATGTTATAAATACTACCTAAACATCCTAAACATATAGGTTCAATAAAAAATAAATATCCACGGAGAAAACAAATACAGGCAAGAAAACCCCATGATAAAAAATTGAGGTACTTATAGATCCAACCTTATCAGACTTTACTGAAGCCTATAACTACCCACACTCCAATGAAAAAGAGGTGCATTGTCCCCAATGCACACAACCAAAGCAAAACAAAATATAAGGGGTCAAAATTCATACTTCTTTGCCTAAGCACTAGTCTCCTCCTTGGGTTGCCTCCCAAGCAGCACCTGATTTATTATCGGGCACAACACAGATGGCTTGAGTACTCAGAATTCCTCTAGCTTTTGTGCTCCCTTGTCACCAGTTGTAGAAGGTTCGGGTTTGCTCCACTCAACACTAGTCGTCTTCCTCTTGTACCGTTCATTATCCTTTAGGTCTTAAGATATGGTACTAGTCATCTTGCCCCTCTGGATCTGAAGTAAAGTTGATACTTGTACAAATTGATGGCCAAGCTATTTGATCTTGACAGAACTAATAATGTTGGACTTAATGTCCCTTAATATCTCATCATGTGCATCAGCCTCTCAAAAGCTGGCTAAACATCTCCTCAACTCTTGGATAACTAGTACCCATATAACAATTATGGGGGGCACATAACCACCACTCCTACAGCCATCCTTACGGCCCCCTTTTGTGCCTCTGTCTCGTCCCTTATGTTTGGTGTAGTTGTTTTCCTTAATATATCTAGCCCTATCTACTTCTCGTGTTTGCTTCATTAGCATCTACATGTTGGCATTACTTTGGGCAAGCATCCGCACGAACTCCTCATTTATTGTTGCTTGCTCCGGGCTTAAGTCGACTATGCCCAAGTGTTTAGGGGTAAGCTTTTTCAAGGGCCTCCACATGTAATTCAATTCGGCCGCCTTATCTAGCTGCTCAGAAATTTCAGCGAATGGCTGGTCCATAAACAAGCCTCCCAAGATGGTGTCGACATATGTTTGACTATTCGCATCCAAGGCTCAGTAGAAAATCTCCCCAAGGACATTACCTATGATTTCATGGCTCGGACACTCTTTTAGTATTTAGTGAACCACTCCCATATAGTATTGATTGAGTCACCAGGAAATTGGTCAAAAGTATTGATCTGATCTTTCAACTTGAGCTTCTTCGATCTCGGGAAGTACCTCTCTAAAAAGGCCTTCTGCAATTCAGCTAAACTTGTGATCGAACACTGCGAGAGCTCAGATAGCTATAGTGTTGCATTGCCAGTAAGAGACAATGGGAAGATACGAAGTCCCATGACGTCCATAGATAGAGTCTGTGTTCCCATCATATTCTTGCAAACAAATGCAACGTTGTGTAGATGGCTATAAGGACCCTCTGATGGTAAGCCCGCAAATAGCCCATGGTTTTGTTGCATCTGAAGCAACCCACTTGAAATACAAAATTTATGTTAGCTAGTAGTTGTGGCAACACAATAGCTCTAGTCACCTACATACAAAGTATTCAGCTAGTATTGATTCCACTAATAAGCATTGGCATTTGAATCCTGTGGCTGTGGAGTAATATCCTCAAGAGCTAAGTTCTCATGGTCAGCATTCTCATTGTCATTCCTTTTCAAAGATGTATTAGCCACATTGTTTATATTATCTTGGGCCATGCTTCTCAACGTTCTATGGAACTCTGGGTCAAACGGAGTGAAGGGTCTACCTCGACTTTGTGTGTTGGGCATACACTACACTTACACCCTGAAAAAGAACAAAAGCAACAAAAAACATAAAATGAGGAAAACAAGGATTAATACTCAAATCACTTGAATTAACCAAGTCTAGCATATTCCTCGGCAATGGCACCGAAATCTGATGTCGCCCAAGTTGTACCTCCTTTTAAAGGATAAAGCAGTCGTTGTCAAGAAAGAGAACCTAACCAAGGTTAGGGTCGAACCCAAGGAATTACTTAGACTAAGGAGAATTCAATGAACGCAATTTGAGTGATTAACCAACTTACTTCCCCAAAGGGGGGTTTGCAATGTTTAGTAGAAAAGTAAAGTCAACTAGCACAGAAGTTAAATCAATGTGGAGAGGAACTAGGGTATTGTGTTCCGCATGAGTCACTAACTTAATATCATCGGATAACCTAATTCTTTTTTAATATGTAGCATGCACGATAGTAAGTTAAGTCTATCAAACCTTTTGGTTCGATTGAGAGGTGAATTTCACTACATTATTTGGCCCATCTCTGTAGTGTGCATTACTAACCCTTACATATTATTCCCACTACAACCTCACCTTGGCCCAGTTCAATTTATTAGACAAGAACAAATCAATAAAATCCTGTTAATTAATCTCTTTTCCTATTCATTACTTCCTTGGTCTAGTCAGTAACACTAGGCGGATTCTAATTTTGGCTGCCATCAAAAAACATGCAAAACGAAGAGAGTTAATTAATACATGCATGCACACTTTTCAAGAATTATGACTTATCCTGTTTTACCTTGTTAGTTCTCCATGGTTCCCACAACCCTAGTTGTGGATTTAGCTAATCATGATTTATGTAGATGCAAGACTTATGAATTTAAACAACATAATAGAGCACTTACACAATTGAATTAAGAACAAGCAAATCCAAACTTCAAAGGGAATCACAAGGTTAAAAATCAAATCGAAGAATGTTTCTCAAAACTCTCCAATGTTACCTCTACTCAATCTCATAATATTTCTCCCTAACTATCAGGTTCTCTGTGTATAGTATGAAAAATAACCTTAAAATCCTATTTATAATATTTAAAATACAACTCCTAATTAAAATAAGATAGCTAGGTTGGCAGGCTACACGAATAGGTTTATGGGTCGTTTTGCATTCCATGGCCCATAGTCGGGGTTTTATCTAATAAATCTTCAAAAAATCCATTATCTCTTATCCTCAGGGCACGAACCACGTTGGATGACTCATAAACTAATCCATGATCCATCTTCATGTTAATAAAACAACTTCAAAAAATCAGTCTCTCACTGGAATCATCCACGGAAACCACTTCACGGCCAGTAGAGTGAAATATGGCCCCTAAAGGGTCTGTACTGCATCAAAATCAGCAACTTTTGCACTTTCTTCCCAAAATCAAGGAAAACCCTGGAATCCTACAAATAAGATAAAAAAACACATAAAACCAACTAACATCACATTAAAAACACACAAAATTCCAAGTTTTAAGCATCAAAAGTGGTATATTTTGATAACACATCAGAGACAAAAGCAAGCTTGAGTAGAGCAAAAACATAGACAACATCACAATATGGAGCGAAAATGCAACATAAACATCATTTTCATAAAATCATCAAACTTGTGCATCAACATCATCCAAAAATAGTCGTATGATCATACATGTATGTGATATGACAAGGAAACACGTATTCATGAGAATTTAAAAGAATAGATCACACTTAGATACTTTAGGCTTGAATAGAAGGAAAAAAGTAAGGATATCATTTCATCATGTCTGCCTCGACTTCCCTAGTAACACTATTGTTGGTTTCTTCACAACACTTTGATGCCACTTCTTTATTTCATGACCTTTTCACTTTCTAGTCCAAAATCTTAATAGGTACTTCTTCATAGGTTAAATCCCCCTCAATAATCACATTCATAAACGGAATAATAGAATTAGGATCACTCATGCATTTTCTCAACATGTACACATGAAACACCGGATGCATTATAAGATACCTTCCTAATTCTCTCCATAATCTCATAAGGTCCCAAATCTCTAGGACTCAATTTGTCCTTCGTACCAAAACATGTTACTTTTGTTATTGGTGAAACCTTCAAATACATCTAATCATCTTGATCAAACTTGAGGTATTTTCCTATAATATTGGGATATGACTTATGACGGCTTTGGGCAACCTTCATCCTTTTCCTTATGACCTTCACCTCCTTTATAGTGTCAAGTACCAAATCTAGTCTAATAAAGGACATCTCCCCAACTTCAAACCATCCTACTAGAGACCTACACCATCTACCATACAAAGCTTCAAATGGCACCACATCAATACTTAAAAGTCAAAACTGTTATTGTAAGCTAATTCAATAAAAAGTAAGTGGTCATCCCAACCACCTTTGAAATCAAGCACATATTCTCTCAGCATATATATTCAAACATTTGGATTGTCCTTTTGGCTTGTCGATCTATTTGAGGATGAAATGCGGTATTTAGCTTTACCTTTGTACCAAGGCCCTCTTGGAAAGAACTCCAAAAGTGAGAAGTAAATTAAGCACCACTATCCAATATTATTGACAAATATACCCCATCCAACCTTACCGATTCTTAAATGTAGACCTTAATATAATCTTTCACACCATAAGAAGTCTGTAATGACAAAAAGTGGGTTGTTTTCATCAATATATCAACAACAACCCATATAGATTTAAATTGCGCTCTAGTCTTTGGTAAACTCATAATGAAGTCTATATTCACTTCTTCCCATTTTCAAGCGGGTATCTCAATATCTTGGGTCAAATCACCCAATCTTTGGTGTTCCACCTTCACTTGTTGACAAATTGCACACCTCATTACACACTTTGCTATGTCTTTCTTCATGTCAATCCACCAGTACAACTCTATCAAATCTCTATACCTCTTGGTGAATCCTCAATGAAAAGAAAGATTAGAATTACGAGCCTCATCAAATATCTTTTCCCTTGGCCCATTATATATTAGGGACATACAACAGCCTTTAGTAATGAAGCATTGCATCTCCCCCTTATGAGAATACATCAACCTTTTTATCAACCACCAACTTCTTCAATTCAACCAAATTAGGGTCCAACACTTAGTTTGCTTTCACATCCTCTATTAAAGATGATTACAACCCATTTTGTATGAGTACACCATCATAAGATAAGACATTCAACCTTACAACCAAACAAGTCAAACGGTTAACTTCTTTGACTATCTCTTTCTTTCCATTCTCAACATGTGTAATGCTACCCATAGATATTCTACTCTATGCATTGGCCACAACATTATCCTTGACGGGGTGATACATCATATTTATGTCATAATCCTTAAAAAATTTCAACCACCTCCTTTTCCTTAGGTTCAAATTTCATTAGCCAAATGCATAATACAAACTGTTGTGGTTGACGAATATATCAACATGTACCCCATAATGTCGCCAAATCTTTAATGAAAATACAATGGTCAATAACTCAAATGGGTCGGACAATTCCTTTCATGCACTTTCAATTACCTTGAGGTGTAGGCAATGACTCTTCAATGTTGCATCAACATACAACCCAAGCATATATGTGAGGCATCACAATACACAAGAAAACCATCCAGACCTTTTGGCAATGTCAAAACAGGAGCTCAAGTAAGACGTTTGTAAACTTTTCTCACATTCTTCGGACCATTGAAATTTCACCTTCTTTTGGATTAATTTAGTCAAAGGAGAGGCAATGGAAGAAAACCCTTCAATGAATCTTATATTATATCTGGCTAAACCCAAAAAGCATAAAATATTAGATGGGGACCATAGTCTAGGACAATTCTTCACCACCTCCATCTTCATAGGATCCACTTTAACAGTACCTCCTAATATAATGTGACCAAGAAAATCCACCTCCTTTAGACAACACTCTCACTTGTTGAATTTCACAAAGGGTTGACTATCCCTTAATGTTTATAACATAATCCTTAAATGATCCTCGTTCTTATTTCCATCCCGTGAATAAACCACTTTTCATATATCTACAAATAAAGAACATATCTAAATATGGTTTGAAGACTTTATTCATCAAAGCCATGAAAGTAGCAGGATAATTCGTTAGTCCAAATGACATAAGCAAGAATTCAAAATGATCATTCTGGGTTTTAAATGTTGTCTTCAGAATATCAGCCTCCTTCACCCTCAATTAGTGATACCCAAACAAAGATTAATCTTAGAGAAATAGCTTGCACTTTGCAATTGATCAAATAAATCATCAATCCTCGAAAGTGGGTATCTGTTTTTAATAGTAACCTCATTCAATTGTCGATAATTCAAATGCATCTATAGTGAAACATCATTCTTTCTTACAAACAACATAAAAGCACCTCATAGAGACACACTAGGCCTTATGAACCCTTTTATCAAGCAAGCCTTTTAATTGTTCCTTCAATTCTTTCAACTCCACCGAGGCCATTCGATGAGGAGGTATAGAAATAGGTTAAGTATTGGGCAAAAAGATATATACAAAAATCAATTTCTCTTATTGAAAGAATGCTAGGCAATTCACTGGGAAAGAAATTAGCTAACTCATTAACTTTAGGGATCGAATCAAGAGTAAGAACTTTGGACTCAATATCCATGACTCGAACAATATGATATATACAACCTTTGAAAATAATTTTCTTTGCCTTTACAAAAAAGACAAACATACCCTTCTACACCGAATTTGTTCCTTTCCACTCAAAAATGGGATCATTAGCAACTTGGAATGTTACCTTATGGGTTCTACAATCAATTGAAGCATAAGATACATGCAACCAATCCATACCAAGAATCACATCAAAATTGATCGTATCAAGTTCAATAAGATAACATGGAAAGTCTTTATGCAAGACCAACACAGGAAAATTTCTACAGACTTTCTTGGCTAGGATTGACTAACCAATGGCAGTATGAACAGAATAAATCTCTAATAAGTCTTCTGGAGACGCATCAAACTTTATGACAAGGTAAGGAGTAACAAAAGATATATTAGCACTAGGGTAACGCAAGACACACACATCATGATCAAAGACTCTTAACATATCGGTAACCACATTCGGAGACTCCTTAACCTCTTGCCTAGCATGAAAAGCATATAATCGGTTACCATGTGGACCACCTCCTTGAGAGTGGGAAACTAATTTCACTTTCCCTCCTTTGGATCATGTGACCTTGTAGATGCGCCACTTCACCTTTGTTACTCCCATTAGGACACTCAAAATGTTGAGTCCCATCTTTCCATAACTAAAGCAAGCCCTTGTTCCTCTCAAGTTATCACCGACATGGTTCGTCCCACACTTGGAACAACTAGGAGAAATAGCATACCACCATTCATCATATTACCTTGAGCCTTAGAGTTAGGCACCCTATCTTTGTCAATCTTTTGAGAAACACTTTTAGATGACCCTTTTCCTTGTCGGAGGTAGCCACCACCAGACTTAGAATGAGAAAATTCACCATCAAAACAAGCCTTTTTTGACTCCCTCATCGTCATCTTTTGAAGTTTCTCACCTTCTACTTGCTCAGCATACAATATAAGCCTAGAAATATCAATCTTTGTTATATGCATTGTGGCTTTAAGCTCCACCTTCACTAAGTTAAACATACCAAGGTTAACTTGTTCATACGGTCCTTAGAAATGGCTATTAAAGAAGGAGCATACTTAGATAACTTTGTGAACTTAAGGGCACATTCTCTCACACTCATGCCACCTTGCCTCAAATTCATGCACTTTCTCACTTTAGCTTTCCGTAATTCAAGTGCGAAAAATGATCAGGGACATCAGCCTTAAACATCTCCAATCAATAAACCCTTCTTCAACTCTTTCGGACCTTCATTATATGAACCAAACTTTAGCAACTCCCTTAAGTTGATACGCTTCTAATTCTCCCTTCTTCTCATAAGATACCCTCATGATTTCCACAACCTTGTAAACCTAATCAATGAACTCTTGTGGATCCTTATCCACCTACAAACATGGAACTTTGGGGGATTTATTCTAGAAAAATCTCTTATCATCGAAGCTGGAGTCAGAATATTTGGAGAAGCAACAAGTTGAGCCAATATAGTAATAGTGTACCTAAACTCATCATTGGTAACTTGATCCACTTGAGGGGTTCAAAACTTAAGGAGCCAGAGGAACTTGATCTTTATTAGCATTAACTCTCCTATGTAATAGATCACATCATGGAGGTATTTTCTGAAAATGTCAAAGGACAAAAGTTAGGGAATTAGAGTCTTGAAGGCGCGACATAGGTCACAAAAGAAGTGAAGAGTTTCTAAATGTCTCATAGCCTCTTGCTTAGGATATAGTGCGCCTCATACATATAAATAAGACTCTACTATAGGCAACATGTTGGACTCCCTAGGATACTTTCAAAGCTTATGCTTTGATACCAAGTTTATCACGACCCAAACCTAGGGCCTAGCCATGATACAACAAATGTGACACTCGAAAACGCCCTATCCAAGCCTCTTGATCATATGATAATCATACATAAAGTAAAGTAAGCAAACCATATGAGGATCAGCAAGAGAAAAATGTCAATATCGATTCATAGCATCCCTTAGGGGATCTACAACATCTGAGTACAATACATACCTCTACATCATAGGCTCTTGGCAGGTGCTAGAACATGCTACTACATCATCCTTAAGATAAGTAATAATAAAATCATAAAGTCTCAACATAGGTAAGCATCATATAAAAGGGTTTTTCCTGAAGCAAGGGAATTCACCAACAAGTCTTCAAATCTAGATCCAACACTAGTCAAAAATTGGAGGAACAAGGTCATCGTTGTTGTTTCCAAAGTACACGCAAGTGTACATAGTCTAGTCAAGTAATATAGTGGCTCTGAGAGAGCTGGGATAAAGAACCCAAGGACTTTAATTTAGCTTTAGCGTACTTCCAGAAGACTCAATAAATAGTATGTGTTATGTGAGAGAGAAAATGGTGTATTAATTTCTACTAAATTACTGAAATAAAACTAACTAGCAAATAATCGAATTATCCACTGACTTACAAAATTAAGAAAACTTCTAGGACTACAATCATTTTCTACACACATTCTATCCTCAATATTTTTTTATCATCAATGGGTTTCCTAATTACTAATTATAGAGTTTAATTTACATTCATGGTCTTTCGATCGTTAATGGGCTATTCTCATTAATAGCCTAAGTACATCATTTAGCTGGATTAGGCATGAACAAATAAAAATGCGTTAAAGCTATCATCCTGTTTTGTTAACCAAGCAAGGTATATGAGTAGGTGTCACGGGTCTCCCATATACAAATCGTCCTAGAACCCTATAACAAACATGCACCCTATACCTTGTGTTCTATCCCCTCAATATCTTTCAAATCTAAGGTAGACAACAAGTATATTTTATAGTTGGCCAGGCAATAAAATGTAGACGAATGAACTGCATGAGTAATTAATCAAAAACCATTCATAAATCATAGAAGAAAGAGTCTAGAACATAGTTTATAGCTACAGTACCATAATATGGGAAATTAGTTGCGAATTGTTTGTATCACAAACCAAATTTGGTCAAGAAACATCCGATAAATAATTTGAAGAGGACAAGTATAAAGACTAAGCCTAAGGAGATGTTCTTTGTCCTTCCTCTGTATCCCAGCTAAAGATGGAAAAATACTATCTAAAATAGGGTGTAAACCTAAATATCTCATTTCTAACATTTAATATACTGAACTCAAAGTCTACAACACAGACTAGTTCCCTCTATTTCTATTTGCGCAAGTCCAGTTATTTGGCAAAAATTGTTCTTCCATCAACTCAGTCCGTGACGCAAACTGATTTCACCTATGAGTATTTTGCACTTTTGTTGCTTCGCTCAACTTTACACTGTTATCAAATGCCTCCACAATACAGAGATAATCCTTTGTAGTGCATTTTGACTTTTCCTCGCTTTATTTTCCCGATTGTATTCTCCCGTGTTTTATAGTCATGTACTTGGACCTCTATACCAATTTAAAATCTTGCAAAATACAACCAAAAGTTCTCTTGGTCAAGGATTAGTTGGAAATAATGAAATCAAAAGAAAGACCATCTAGACCCTATATATTTATCCTCAAACTAAGCTATAAACATAGATAAAATTGGCTATTGGACATATAAATACACGTATGATTAGTTGTCCATCCCTACATATTTAGATCATGTTGGCAAAGAAGTATGTGTTAGTACATGAAATATATTAAGTATGTAGTTATTCCACGCATCAAAAAACATCGTAACATAATATCAATATGCATAATTATAGCCGATAGAATAAGGACACAGTATGAATGATCAATGCATGTTTAAAATCATGAGAAGAAACATTATCAACTCCTTTCATAAACCTAGCATATATATGTGGAAATAAGACCATAATCGACAATACGACGATGCTGACTATTACATAAAATCATGATGTTCCCTCTACACCAAGCAAAAGAGGAGTCTACTTTGCCAAGGTAGATTTGACCCTCATCTTATAGGCTCTATCCTTGTATAGTGAGAATCACATAGACATAAAAGATCCCACCCTTTAGGCTCTATCCTATCACCGGGAATATAACATGAACATATACTAATTAGACCTAATAGTAGCCTTATAGGCACATAATCATCAACCTACAATGGCACAAAGTTATGAGACATGAAAATTTGTAAAGGACCCTTGGAGATAGTCCCCTTTACATAAGCTCATTTGGTGCTAAGTCTTATCTAACGAAATATATAATCATGCATATACATAACTTTTAACATAGTTCATACTTTATCAAAATCATATTTTGATAACTTGTAAAATAGGCATCATAGCTTCATGAAACATCTCATTTCATAGGAATATTCCATCTATATAACTTTCATATAGTGTGTATGTATATTTCCCATCTTCTCATCATCATTGCGTAAACATTAGGGTCTCAAGTCATCCTCATCATCATACCATCATCGTCATCATAACATCATCTTCATCATTATTAAAACATATTTTCATACTTAGAATTGCCATTCATAAAACTCATAGCTTGTCATAAGAAAACTAGGGTCATATGTGGGTTCATGAAAAATTGACTTCAAATAATATAATTAGATGAAAATCATAGAGGAATAATGCAATTGAAACCAATTTAAATCATCATTGAAGGAGCACACATCAATTCAACAAGCCTTAATCATCATATACTTGAAATCACCTTCATTAACTTTAAAATCATAGAAATTATGTAATTCTTCAAAAATTCATGCTTAAATGGGTATAATATCCATGTAATAATCATAATCCAACCATTTGAAGTCAATTCATAAAAACCCATAGAATTCCATGCTTAAAACTTTGAGAAAAAGGGAGAATTGAGTTGGCTTCATGAATGACTCCATTCCATGAATGAAGCTCTACATATCTCAAGTGAGAATCCTTAAATTTGAAGAAGAAATTCTGAAAATCCTTTAGCAAAAAGTTCAAACTATAGCTTCAATGTAGAGAATCCTTGTAGAGAGAATTTTTAGAACATTGGGAGAGGTTTTGAGAGTGAACGAGTTAGAATGAAATAGGAATAGGATTTATAGGAAATAGGTGGGTTAAGTTAGTTAGAAGCTCCAAAACGATGTGGTTTATGAGTTAAATAATTAGAAATGACAAAAAAGTCCTTCATTTAAAAACTATCAGACCTATCCATGGAACACTTTTCATGGCTCGTAAGCACTTTCATGGGTCGTGCTTGGGCTTCATGGAATTTGTATCACAAAAATTTAGCTACTAAAATTTGCATCTGTATTTCCTTTTATGGGCCATAATAACCCTTCATTGAGTGACCTCCAAACTTAGAAAATTTTTATTCTCAGGGTCCTACCCATGGCTCAACTCACGAACTGTGATTACATTCATTACCTATCCTCTTCTTCGTGAAGTGACTTCCAGTTACTCAAGAATTCCTAATTTTTTGGACTACAATACATGAGACCTTTCTATTCCTTATGATCTAATTCACGAGCCATAAATTAGCTTGTAGGACCAAATTAATTCAAAATCCTACGACTTTCTCATTTTTCTATCTTTTCAACATGTGGGGTGTTACAACATGGTAAGCTTTGAAGATAATAAGCAGACAATATATTTATACTTTCCTTGGTATTGCATTTCTAGTTGCTATTTACCTTACATGCAATGAGAAAAATGCAAGAAAATTTAAGAAAATAGAAGCACTTAGGAGGATAATGTTAGAAATATATTTATCAGGTTACAGATAATTGGCCTAAAATGAAAAATGGAGAGGAGTATTAGACACCTTGTATAGTTCTACATGTTGTAATTATTGTACATACCAAAGACTATAGCTATTTCAGTCTACTGCAGGAAGGAATTGCACTAACTAAGACACTTTGAATAATGAGTTTCATCATAGAAGTACAAGATATGATAACTCAACAATAGAAGAACATTTACAATCAAAAACAAAGGAGATCCACAAAAGTTGAAGTTGATCAAGTCATAAAGGGCATGACAATAAGGATCATAAAATAGGCAGCAAATCAAGAAAGGACTACTACAATCAAGGTAAAGAAATCAAGTGTGAGTACTCATCAAAAGGCCAGAAGACAGCCCAATAATTAGAAAAAAATTAGTGTTTCAAAATAAGATGAATAAAAAAAGAAAGTAACCAGAAATAAAGTGTGACTAGTTGCCCAATGATACTAACAGTAAGAAGGGGTAGATTACAATGAAACTTTCGTTCTCATGTCAAGGTGAGAATCTATTTAAATTATGCTCGCTTATACGTCTTTTAATTATTTTAAATCGTTCAAATGGATGTTAATGTACTCTTTAAATAACTTTGTAAAAGAAAATGTTTTTTCCAAATAACCTCTTGGGTTTGAAATTTATCATGTCCAAATTATGTATTCAAACTCCTTAAAGTTCGTAACACATTAAAACAAACTCCTAAGGCTTGGTATGAACGACTTCATACTTTTCTTCTTAACAATAATTTTCAATGAAGAAAAATTAATACTACTTTTTTTACTCAAAAATATAACTCAAGTCTTCTCATTATTCAAATTTATGTGAATTATATTACCTTTAGCAATTCTAACTACTCTTTGTGCGAGAACTTTGCAGACCTCATGAAAGAAGAATTTGAGATGAGCCTTATGGGAGAACTTATGTTCTTCCTTGGCTATAAATTAAAAAAACATCAAGAGGTACATTCAAAAATCAAGGTGAGTATGCAAATGAAACGACCCCAAAAAGTTCCTGAAAATGTGCCTCAAAAGTTCCCAGAATCGTAATTTCCACTTATCTCAAAATTCGTTCATGATGTCAAAAACTTAACTTTATATTCTTGATCAGCGAAACAAATTGATTGGAAAATGACTTTAACCCCAATTTTAATGAAACCATATTAAAATTCAAAAATCCATAATTTTGCTTATCCAGTGTTTGGCCCCGATGGTACCGCGATGCGCCTCCATCGCGAACTAGTGTTATATTTGCCCAGTTATTTTATCTTGGTTCAAGGCTTTTGGGCCTTGGACCTAAGTCTTCCTATGCATGAAAATACCTATACTTAGTCATATTTCACCTCCTTATCATACAAGACATTCCTCAATACTCTCTCAAACCCTTAGACTAATATTTCTCTCAAAATTCAAGTGTCAAATCTCTTCCGAATCTTAAGAAATTTATCCAAACTTCAAATCTCCATTCCAATCTTCATCAAAAAATTCTCCAAAGTCAAGTTTTGTGAGCTTCAACCATTGGGCCTTTCACCCATGGTGCCCAAGCTCCCCTTTTACCTAAATTGCATACTTCTATGTTAATTTACTTATGGGTCTTCCTTTATGAATTTGACTATGAACTATCTTGGGGTTTCATGAAATTATGACTGTTTTAGTATGTTTTGAGCTATGAATCTTTGATCCATTGTGGGATTTGATGAAGGTTTTTGATGTGTATTACTTGAGGGTGTTACTAAGTATTGATGGGTAGTTTTACATTGCATTTTACTGCATGATATTACTCTTGAATTGCATAGCTTTACACTAGCACTACACACCCGCCAAGTATTTGATAAAATGTCTGGTTATAAATTCTTGAGATGTTGAAGGTCTAATGCATGTCGTATGAGTGAAATGACTTTATGATGATGAAAGGAATGTACATATATGATATTTTCTCTAGAGTGTTGGGAAGAGACTATGCCTCACTCCGGGGGTTGTAGGCCCGCGTAACCATATTGAGGGGTTTGTACCTCGATTGCCTCACTGGGGAGGTGGTGGCCCATGCAACCACGATTGGGGAGTTGGTACTCCAATAACCATATTAAGGGGTTTGTACCTCGATTGCCTCGCTTGGGAGGTAGAAGGCTCGTGCAACCATGTTGGGTGTTTGTACCTCATCAACCATATAAAGAGGTTTGTACCTCATCCGCCTCTCCAAGGAGGTGGTAGTCCTAAGATATTCTATGTTGATGGTATCTCATTACACATGTATTATGTTCTATGTAAGCATGATTTACTCTAAGTATCATGCATGCATGTCGTATTGCTATATGCTACTCATTGCCTATGCTTATGTATTTCGATTATGTTGCTTATCTCTTGTTGCATTGCATCCTATATACTTAGTACATTCAAATGTACTAATGCATACTCTATGCCTACACGATGTCACCATGTAAGTACCAGAGCACTGATTGATCATCCTCCTCAGCATGGCTAGTACTTCTACTTAAATCTAGTTGGTGAGTCCTAAATTCTGAGGATAATAACTTTGACCTTATGATATGTATTAAGACTCTCTTTTCTTGATTGTATACTTATGACTATGAGGGTGAGCCCGGTTGCTTGTCTTGGCCCCCGCTCTTATCTATGTATTAGAGGTGTTATTAGAACTTTATGATGCATTAATGCTATAATCTATTGGGCTTATTATGTTCCTATATTATGAAGGATGTCCCTTAGTCATACCTTTTTTTTACTCTCTCTTGTTGTTGTTTAATGCTTCGTGACCAAGGATGTGTAATGATATGTTAAGAGGCTTGTTTGGGATTCCTTCAGGTTCCCCATTCATCGTGTCATGTCTAGGCCCTAGGATTGGTTTGTGACAAACTTGGTATCAAAGCATTAGATTGTTAATGGTCCTCGGCATCCAACACACCGCATTGACTAGAGTCTTGTTCATGGTTGTATTGTGCACCACAACTATGAGCAACTGGCTATGAGACATTTTAGGAAATGTTTCACTTCTTCATGTTCTAAGTTGTGCTATAGGGTTGAAGTAAGGTTTTCTCCTTAACAATTGATCTTTGCTATGCTAGATCATGCCTAACACAAGAGGCAAAAGTGCCCGTACTCAAAAGGAATAGCCGGCTCATGGTGAGCTCCGGGATGCTCTCACATTTCTTACTCAAGCTATGGCCAATCAAGTCAATCAAGGGGCCCACGCCACTCATGCTCCTACCCCCGGATCTAACGTAAGGGACTTCATGAGGATGAATCCATTGGAATTTGATGAGTCAAATATGGATGAGGACCCTCAAGAGTTCATTTATGAGGTTTACAAGGTTTTGGCTAAGATGGGTGTGTGGTCAGAAAAAAAGGCGAAGTAAGCGGCTAACTAACTCAAGGGGGGCACAAATATGGTTTACTTAATGGAAGGAGGAGGAGGGGAATGTGGTATTATGGGAGGAGTTTAAGGTGGCTTTTCTAAATTGGTTTTTCCCTCTTGAGCTTAGGGAGGCCAAAATGATGGATTTCATGTATTTGAGACAAGGAGCAATGAGTGTGAAGGATTATGCCCTCAAGTTCAACCAGCTCTCTAAATATGCTCCTCACTTGGTTGCCGACTCAAAGTCCAAAATGAACAAGTTTGTGATGGGTGTGTCCGATTTAGTGAATGAAGAGTGTCGAGCCGCTATGTTGATTGGTGACATGGATTTGTCCCGCTTGATAACCTATGTGGACCAATTAGAGGGGGAAAATTGAGGAAGAGAATGGGTAATGAGGCTAAGAGGGCCTGTTTTGAGGGAAAGTTCCAAAGCCATAAAGTTGGCTGATTTCATCAAGGACAAGGGTCATCTCATGCTTCTTATAGGGGGTTTGGCAATGACATCCCAAGGCCCCAAGGCAATGGTGGTGTGGGTTCTAATGATATGTGTCAAAAATGTGGTAGGGGTTATAGAGGCCCATGCTCGAGGGATACCAATTCTTGTTATGGTTGTGGGGAGGTAGGGCATAAGGTAGTTGATTGCCCTCGTAACATGAACAAGGGTAAGGATGTTCGTCCACAAGGTCGGGGTGCTGATGCGGTTCCTTTGAGGGGTGGTCAACAAGGTGGTCCCCCAAGGCACAATCGATTTTTGCACTCCGAGGGAGCCAAGGGGTTAATGATGTTCTCGATCTCATCACGGATATGTTAAAAGTCTTTGATTTTGATATGTATGTATTGATTGATCCAGGTGCCACTCATTCTTTTATTACCCCCTTTGTTGCCAAAAATCTTCATGTTGAACCCGTATTGTTGGGTGAGCCATATAAGGTATCTACTCCTATTGGTGCATCTATTTTTCCTAGTAGAGTCTATAAAAATTGCCCTGTTTTCATTTTGTATAAATTGTTTCCATGTAACTTTGTTGAATTGGACATGTTAGATTTTAACATTATTCTTGGGATGGATTGATTGCATGCAAACTATGCCTCTATTAATTGTAGAACTCGTATGGTCAAATTCCAATTTCTAAATGAACCAATTCTTAAGAGGGAGAGTCATGATGTGGTAGTCAAGGGTAGATTCATCTCTTTCATTAAAGCCCATAAGTTGATCTCTATGGGGTGTCTTTATCATCTTGCGAGGGTTAGGGATGTGGAGTCCAAGGCCCTTATTATTGAGTTGGATCAGGTGGTAAATGAGTTCCTAGATGTCTTCCTTAAAGACCTTCCTAGTGTCCCTCTTGAAAGGGAAATAGATTTTTGTATAGACCTCCTTCCCGATACTCAACGCATTTGTATTCCCACTTGTTGTATGGCCCCAGGGAGTTAAAGGTATTGAAAGACCAATTGAGGGATTTGTTGGAGAAGGGTTTTCATAGGCCTAGCCAATCACCTTAGGGTGCATCGGTGTTGCTTGTGAAGAATAAGGATGGGCTCCTTAGAATGTGTATTGACTACCAGCAACTCAATAGGGTCACCATTAAGAATAAGTATCCTCTTCCAAGGATTGATGATTTGTTTGACCAATTGCAAGGGACTAGTCACTTCTCTTAGATTGATCATCGGTCCGGGTACCATCAAGTGAAGGTAAGGGAATGTGATATTCCTAAGATGGACTTCCAGACTAGATATGGGCATTATGAATTTGCTGTGATGTCTTTTGGGTTGACCAATGCACAAGTTATCTTCATGGATCTTATGAATGGGGCCTTTAAACCCTATCTTGATTTGTTTGTTATGGTCTTCATTGATGATATTTTGATTTATTCACATAGTGAGGAGGAGCATATGGGTCATTTGAAGGTAGTGCTGCACAGTTGAGGGAAGAGAAGTTGTATGCCAAGTATGAAAAATGTGAATTTTAGTTAAACGAGGTTGCCTTTCTAGTTCATGTGGCGTCGGGGGATGGTATTAAGGTAGATCCTAAAAAGAAGGATGTGATTAGAAATTGGCCTAGACCATTGACCCTGTCGGATATTAGGAGCCTCTAGGGCTTAGCAGGATACTATCGGAGGTTTATGAATAGGTTCTCTTCTATTAATTCTCTTATGGCAAAGTTGATTCAAAAGAGAGCCAAATTTGTGTAGACCGATGAGTGTGAAACGAGTTTCCAAACATTGAAAGATATGCTTCTATTCGCTCTAATATTGTTACTATCGGAAGGACTAGAAGGGTTTGTTGTGTACTGTGATGCTTCAAGGGCTGGTTTGGGTGGTGTGTTGATGTAAAATGGTAAGGTGATAGTCTATGCTTCTAGACAACTCAAAGTGCATGAAAAGAATTATCCTACACATGATCTTGAATTGGCCATCGTAGTCTTTCCATTGAAAATTTGGCATTACTATTTGTACGGGGTGCATGTTGATGTGTTTACCGATGGTGGTGATATCCTATCTCATGTTGACGATGGTGGCAAAGGGATGGCTAGGGAGGTCCATCGGTTGGATAGATTGGGGGTTAGGTTGGAAGAGGTGGATAATGGGGGGCTAGTGGTAGCTGATGGCTCTAAATCTTCATTAGTTGAGGAGGTGAAACCTAAGCAAGATCTTGACCCCGCATTGTTAGAAATGAAGGCATTGGTAAAAGGTGGTAAGGTAGAGGTATTCTCCAAAGGGGGAGATGGTGTCCTTAGATACCAAGGTAGGTTATGTGTGCCTTGTGCTGATGGATTGAGAGAAAAGATTCTTAATGAGGCTCATGGGTCTTCCTATTCTATTCACCTAGGTTCTGCTAAGATGTATCGATATTTGAGAGAGGTGTATTACTGGGGAGGTATGAAGAGGGACATTGCAAAATTTGTATCTGGTTGTCATAGTTGCCAACAAGTCAAAGTTGAGCACCAAAGGTCGGGTGGCCTAGCCCAAGACATAGAGATTCCTACTTGATAGTGGGAAGAGATTAATATGGATTTTATGGTTGGGTTACCTAATACTAGAAAGGGTTTTAATTCCATTTGGGTTGTGGTTGATAGAATGACGAAATCGGCTCACTTTATACCGGTTAAGACCACATATGGGGCTGAAGATTATGCTAGGTTGTACATTCATGACTTGGTATGGTTGCATGGGGTTCCTTTGTGCATTATATCAGATCGTGGTGCTTAATTTACTTCATATTTTTATAGGTCCTTTCAAAGGGGTCTTGGTACAAGAGTTAAACTTAGTACGACATTTCACCCTCAAATGGATGGGCAAGCCGAAAGAATTATCGAAACACATGAGGATATGCTTAGGGCTTGTGTATTGGAGTTTAAGGGAAGTTTGGATGATCATCTTCTATTGATTGAGTTTGCTTATAACAATAGCTATCATACTAGCATTGGTATTGCTCCTTTTGAGGCCCTCTAAAGTAGGCATTATAGGTCACCTTTTGGGTGGTTTGAAGTTGGAGAGGTGGCTTTTTTGGGTCCAGATCTGGTTATGGAGGCTCTTGAGAAGTTTAGGATAATTAGAGAAAGGTTAAAGATGGCCCAAAGTCGTCAAAGGTCCTATGACGATGTCAAGAGAAGAGATCTTGAATTCAAAGTTGGTGATTGGGTCTATTTGAAGGTGTCACCCATGAAGGGTGTGGTTCATTTTGGTAAGAAGGGTAAGTTGAGTCAAATATATGTGGGTCCTCATAGGGTAATGAGGAGGATTGGCAAGACAACTTACGAGTTGGAATTTCCTAGTGAAATGGATTTGGTTCATCTGATCTTTCATGTATCCATGTTGAGAAAATGTGTGGGAGACGTTAATGCTATTATGCCTCTTGATGTTGTGGGTGTTGTTGAAGACAACTTGACTTATGAAGAGATTTTGGTTCAAATTTGGATAAACAAGTGAAGAGGTTGAGGAACAAGGATATGGATTCCGTAAAGGCCCTTTGGAGGAATTAACAAGTTGAAAGTGCTACATAGAAGGCTGAAGCGGACATGCAAAAGCGATATCCTTATCTCTTCTATTCTACTTAATCCTAAGGTACTAATTCTAAGTCCTCCGTATGGTCTCATGTTTTAAGTTCAGCCCTCATGTCATTGCATAAATTCATGTTTAAATTGACAAGTTCATGATGACTTTACACTTAAGTCAAAATTTTTAAATGATATTTAAGAGCATTGTTGCATTCTTATGTGGGCTAAAATTGTCATGTTTAGGTCTCTCATATTCCTTTATTTGACATTCAGGGATGAATATTTTCAATATGAGATATTGAAACGACCCCAAAAGTACCCGAAAATGTGCCTCAAAAGTGTCCGTAATTGTAATTTCCATATATCTCAAAATCCGTGTGTGATATTGAAAATCCGACTTCATATTCTTGATTTGAGCAAAATTGAATAGGAAATAAGTCTAACCCCGATATTAGAACAACCTTATACAAAAGAAAAAATCCATAATATTGTTTATCTAGTGTCTGTCAGTGATGGTACCGCAACATGCCTCCATTGCAGACTAGTGTTTTTTTGCCTAGTTATTTTTATCTCGGTCCAATGTTTTTGGGTCTTGGGCCTAAGTCTTCCTACGCGTTGAGATATCTATACTTAGTCATATTTCACCTTCATATTATACAAGTCATTCGTTGATACTCTCTCAAACCCTTAGACTAATATTTCTCTCAAAATTCAAGTGTCCAAATCTCATCTAAATCTTAAGGAATTCATCCAAGCTTCAACTCTCCATTCCAATCTTTATCAAGAAATTCTCCAAAGTCAAGGTAGGTTGGTTTTAACCATTGAGTCCTTTAACTCATGGTGCCTAAGATCCATTTTTACGTACATTGCATGATTCTAAGTAGATTTACTTATGGGTCTTTCTTATTATGAATTTCACTATAAATTATGTTGTGGTTTCATGAAATTGTGAATGTTTTAGCATATTTTGAGCTATGAATCATTGAACCATTGTGGGATATGATGAAGGGTTTTGATTTGTATTACTTGAGGGTGTTACTAAGTATTGATGGGTGGTTTTACATTGCATTTTTTAAATGACCCCAAAAAGTACTCGAAAATGTGCCTCAAAAGTGCCCAGAATCGTAATTTTCATATATCTCAATATCTATGTGTTATTTTGAAAATATGACTTCATATTATTGTTCAGAAGGTCAAATTGAGTGGAAGACGGCTCTAACTCCAATTTAAGAGCAACCATATCAAAATTTGAAAATCGCAAAAATCGATTTCGAGTGAGATTTTGTGCCCCTGGCGCGACGCGTCAAGGGCGCACCTCAATTCATTTTTGTGAATAGTTTTCTATCTCTATCCAAGACTTTTTATTCTTGGTCCGAAGCATTCCCATGCATGCAAATACCTATACTTAGAATTATTTCACCCTAATATCATTCAAGACACTCCCAAATGCTTACTCAAACACTTAGCCAATATTTTATCTCATAAATTCAAGTCTCAAAACTCATCCGGATTTCAAGGTTTTGTCACGACCAAATCCTGGGGCCTAGGTATGACAAGGCACAAGGAAAACCCGAAGGGACCCCAAGAAAGCCTCTTAGAACATTATTACACATTCTTTGTCACGGAAGCAATAACAAAAATCAAGAGACAATAAAGTGGGACAACCGGGCCTAAGGGAAAACACTTTCATACCATAGACATCAAGAACAATAGATTTAAGGCTCTTATCTTAGATACATAACATGTCAACAAACACCTCTAACACATAGATAAGAGCAGGGTCCAAGATAAAGTAATCGGGCTCACCCTCATAGTAAAAGTAGACAATAAAGAAGAATATCTCAAGACATAATATGAGCAACATAGACTAACATCCCTGAAGTGGAAGACTCACCACAAGCTTGAGTAGTACTGATCTAGCCACGTAGAGGAGAATGATCAACTGGAACTGGTTCCTACATGGTGATATCATGTAGCCAAAAGTATGTGTTAGTACATTTGAATTTACGAAGTATATAGGATGCAATGCAACAAGAGATCGCACCTTACTCAAAATGTATACAATAGGCAATAGGCATAATATATCAGTATGGAATGTATGATCAATGCTTAAATAAAACATGCTTAAGTAACTTATGCTCATATAGGATGTCGTATGTGTAGAAGAGACCAAGATAGATTTCCAAAGTACAAACCCCTTGGTAGGTTAGTGATGATTTCACCCATCACCTAAGTGTATGAGGTACAAACCCCTCATCTAGGTTAGTGATGATCGTACCCATCACCCTGGTGTGTGAGGTACAAAACTCTCATCTCGATTAATGATGATCGCACCCATCACCCTAGTGTGTGAGGTACAAATCCCTCATCTAAGTTAGGAGCAATCTCACCTACCACCCTGGTGTTTGACAAATTCACCCCTCAACTAGGTTACCAGGATCAGCCATGGTCTAATGCAACACTTTATATGGATTATATCATATGCATAAGCTCATTTCATCAACATAACATCATTCATAGCATATCTCATGTTTTGGACCTCCAACTCCTCAAGAAACCACATTCAGACATTTTATCAAACAATTAGAGAGTGTGTAATGCTAGTATAAAACCATAAAATATAGAGATGAAATCAAGGAAGAAAATCCATTGTAAAACCATCATACATCATATTGCAACACTTTTAAGCAATATACATAAAATTTCCTCCTCAAATCTTGCAATAGATCAAAGATTTATAGCTCAAAACATAGCAAAATAGTCACATTTTACATAGCTTTAACATTGTGTGCATTGAATTTCATAATAACCAAGACCCATTTGTAAATCAACTTTAAATCATGCAGTTTGAGTAAAAGGAGGCTTGGGTATCATGGGTGAAAGGAACCCATGAAAGAAACCCACATACCTTAGTTTGGAGATGAACTTGGTGAAGATTGGAGATGGAGACCTAAAGCTTGAAGAAGAACCTTGAAGGAAAACCTTATATTAGGATAAGGATTTGTGACTTGAATTTGGAAGTGAAAATATGGCTAAGTGTTTTAGTGAGTATTGGGGAATGATTAGGATGACATGAGGGTGAAATAAGGCTAAGTATTCGTAAAAACACAGTTGGGAACACTTACCCAAGACCCAAAAGCCTTGGAAAGAGATAGAAATCACTGGCAACAAAATACACAGGTCTGCGACAGGTCCGCATTCGCGTCTGGTCTGCAGTGCAGACCTGCCACGGAGGTCAAATTAACATATGTCCTCGATAGCTGCGCATTTACACAGGTCTATGTCTGTTGTAAGATGTGGACCTATCGTGTAGGTCAAATTAACACATATCCGCGATAGTTTTGCGACGAGGTGCTGTCAAGGATCGATTCTGATTTGAAAATTATGAAAATTGAAATTGCTATTTGTTTGCTCTTAAATTGGGGTTAAACCCATTTCCCCCTAATTTTGATCCCCTGAACATGAATACGAAATTAGATTTTCAAGATCGTACAAGAATTTTGTGATATATGAAATTTAAAATTTTTGACATTTCGAGGCACATTTATGGGAACTTTTTGGGGTCGTTTCAATATCTCCCCCTTGGGAACATTCGTCCCCGAATGTAACAGAGATGTACAAGATAAGAGTAATCATGAACAGCTCATCCCCAACAAGAATGTGATATTACATTTAAATACCATTTTCAAAACCTCAACATAAGTGTGAAAATCATCATAAATTTATCAACTTAAACATGAATATATATGAATAAAATGGGGGCTAAAATATAAGAGTTGAAATCACATAGGGGACTTAGAATAGTACATTTTGCTTGAGTGGAGTGGAAGAGATAACGATACCATTTTTGCATGTCCGCTCGGCCTCCCAAGTAGCACTTTCGATTTGTTGGTTCCTCCAAAGGACCTTAACAGATGCCACCTCCTTGTTTCTCAATCTCTACACTTGCCTATCAGAACTTTGAACAGAAACCACGTTATAAGTCAAGTTATCCTCAAAA